>JAPEIX020263807.1:0-14777 GCA_026122405.2 Zoanthus sansibaricus
AAATGTTTTCAGTAGCATTCCGTGAGATAAAGTTAAAAAAAAAAATCAATAACTGGAAATTAAAAACCGAGAGATAGAACTTAATAGGAATTAAACGATGCTACTAAACATATTTCTTTTTTCCATATATAGCACCTCTGTACATGGACGCGTATCAAATATGGTATTTTTTGTTAGAATATTAGTGCTCTCTTAAGATTTCAGAGGACTTGTTCCCCAAATAAAAAAACTGCTAGCTATTGCCATGCAGTTCGTATTCAGTTTTCCTTATGTTCCTGCATAGTGTAAATAACACTGTATTTACAAGAGAAACTCTATTATGTTTATGGGAGTTTTAGCAATATGTTGCCTTCTCTCTGACTGAAGATATATTGGTTTTCATGACTAAGATGTATTTAGCTATTCGATCCAACAAATGCTGTCGGCGATAGAAAAATGACAATTATTGTATTTGTTTCAGTTCTATAAAAAAGTTGCAGCTAGGAAGAAAGGTGCTAGAGAAAACTTACTATGTTTGTGATGGGATATTGTTAGAGTTGGCTTACTTGATGGTAAGTAATGTTGCAGTTGCGGAAAGGAAACTAATTTTAGTTTGTCTGCATGGGTCTTTATGGGATGTTAATTTTTGCTTGCTTCATATTTATTAGGCATGGTCAGGGTTTTTGAACTTCTACGTGCGGTTCATACACTAATGTGCAAATTATGGAGGTTTCGCCACAGATAAATAGATGAAAACTATTTTACTGTTATATTTTAAACCAATGTATTAGGTATTTTAACCTAAATGGTTAAACGAATTGAAAAAATATGGAGTTTTATAAAGTTTAGGAACATAAAGTCAATAGTCAATAAAGTGAAAAAAAACATCTGGTAATTTGAAAATGAGAGGTGTTTGGATGTCTTATGCCTTAACTTAAGTGCTAACTAATAAGTATAATTTCTATCTTTTGTCATGTCTTGGGTTTCGTTCGAAAGGAAATTCTTTCGATTAAAAAGAAAAGACGGAAATATCAGATTGATTAAAAGTAAGTGGGTGAGAGATAAGTATAAAGGGAAAAGTTGTAGATAAGGTAGACAATCGAAGAAGAAAGAGGATGAGGAAATAATATCTGATATTAACATAAACCTACTAATGGTTTAACACGCATCTGCATTCTGATAGCCTACTAGTAGAGAAAAATAGTATTGATGCCCATTTTGTATTAATATCAGATGATTTTATCGATAATTTGTACATCCTTTTTTGACCGATTTGCAAGTTCATACTAAAACAATTATACCTCCCAGCCTAATGGACTACGAGTTTCAGTGGCCCATTCGGCGTACGGCCTCGTCGTCCTCGAGGTCTAATTGTTTTACAGATAAGCGGTAGAGGAAGAAGTAAATAAATAAAGTGGAGGATTTAAGATAAACAGCCAAATAAAATAACAGGAGGGCGAAATACGGCAGTGTGGTTTTAAATTAATTTGGTAAATTGTTTTGGTAAATACTAATTTGCGATAGCTTATAAAATAGCACAGGGTATTATTACAGGCAGTAGTCGGTTCATAAATAAGAGTACAGAGTCAAACGAATGTGATGATGGATGATAAGGTACGGGTGGACATGCTTTTGTGCATTTCTATCTGCAAGTAAGATTAAAACATTTCGTAAGAGACTTCATTTTTATTTTTTTTGTGAAACCATTTGAAATCAAGAGTAAATTCATATAAGTGCTATTTGTTTTTAAAGTCAATCCTATTGGGCTTTTTGTTACGTGTTACAAGTTATCTGTACAATTTCGTGCTTGCAGTGCGCAAGTTTATTCTTCAGATGACTTGTGTTCAGTTCAATGTCTTCATGCGAAGCTGCAAAGCAGAAAACAGATTGATCAGTAATGACAATGATAACGTTTGTATTGTACATGCGCAGAAGTAGAAAGAAACGTTATAAATTATAACGCGTGTTTTTAGACAGCAAGGATGAAATATTTCGAGATTGCGTCAAAGCAATATGGTGTAATGCTTGAAAAGTCAGATTATTGAGAATATTATCAAAATAACTCGATTGAAGGCTAGGCAGGAGCTGGATACATGCACATATACATTGCTAAACATAAATAATGAACTTAAAAGTTGAACGTAATCAAAAGTATATGAATGTTAGGTAAAATTTTTCCGGTTATTACAACAATGGAGAATGGTTTTCTTAATGAAAGTGACGAATACTTTTAATACTCTTGACAATTATATTCAGTTATGCAACAAACTCGAATGAAGAAAGTTCTATATAGTACATACAGCTCCAGGCATCTTAGTTTGAGGTCTTTTGGAAAAAGTTTACACTGCTTTGATATTAGCAAATAAGAGAATGTGGTACTGCATTCATATTTTGAAGTTTTACTACTTGGTATAAGTTAGAAAGAAAGTGCTCATTAAGTTAATTGCTCAGGAAAAATTCTGAGTCACTGACGGGGAATCGAACCGGCAACCTTCTGACTATCTTGGTGAGCACTTTCTTACTGCATTCATGACTTGAACCACGTTGATAGGTTAGACAAGGAGAAAATATTGTTCGGCAAAGCAACAATTTTTAATATTAATTGTTATAAAACGATATTGGTAGTTTGGCCCTGGCTGCGGCACTAACTACATGGTAGTTTTGTAATTAAACATGGAGAGGGTGTTTGACGGACCAGAAGTCAAAGAAGTTTCACAGTTTTATTCTTGAAAAAAGCCGGGGTTTGTCCGTTTATAAGATATTTTAATCCTACAGTGTATGCTTATTTTCCGTTGTTTTGTCAGGGTCACAGGATCACTCGAGTTTTGTAATGGACTTGTGGCCCGGGAATAATTGCAATGGGATAACTTCTTATTAATATTCATTATCAAAGAGATACTTACACAGCGAATAGGGTTGAAACGAGTAACAAAAATGCTGGTTGTAAGTGAGTTGCTGCGCCTTTAGAAAAGAAAAAAACGATCATTAAACATCAAAGTTATGGAGAAGGAGCAGCAATTGCGGAGAGAGAAAGAGCAAATGGATTCCAAAATGCTGTACGATACATGTACATAAATTCAGCCTTTAATTTTAAATTTGGTGCACGTGAAGACGGTGCATGATAGTGGACGGTCGAAATACAGTAGTAAACCGAATCTTTGCTTTCAAACGAAAAATTTAATTTTTTGGTTCTATTGTCCTACCTTGGGAAAAAACATCTAGACCGAAAACATTTGTCTTTTGGAAATCAGATGCTTTCTTTCTTTACAATTTTTTTTAAACGACGCACAAAATTTTTCCAACGCAATTGTTAACTCGACAAGATCTCCTCGCCGAAAAAAGCGCTATTCTTTGGTTTCTTAAAACGTTTACCAAGTGGCCATGGAGAATGGGCACAAACCATCAGTAGAGTTGAATGGTTAGGAAACTTGACGACTTTCTTTGTTATATGTTATTGTTCTCCTTTTCTCTATTGAAATATGACGTTGACCGTGCACAAATAACAAAAGGCTTTGAAATGTAAATGAGCAAATGGCCAATAGACTAACGAAGCATCACACCTTGAACAAAAAATCCTAACCGTGACCGTGCACACAACATGAAACAAAGCAGCATTGTAATCTTTGTAGTTTGTTAAGTTTCCAAACCAGTCCACTCTATGGTACGAACTTACTTCGTCTATGTGCGATATTTTATGCCAACTACAAAGCCTGTATATGATTAATTTCAACTCAGTGCGAAATCAATGACACAAAGTCAATGATTTTATCTTCATAGTTAAGAAAACAATATAATAAAAACCAACTCTAACTATAAAGTCGCGATAAAAATAAACTTTGGGAAAATCCCATACGGTAATAAATTAGCGTTTTACTTACTTGGAGTTGTCGTTGGTGGAGCTGAAAGAGAAAATTGAAATATGAGGGAGTGTTTTGCCAGAAAATGTCTTTTAACATTACGTAGATGCTGCCTGAATATTTTAAAAATTCGTAATTTAGAGATTGAACTTACCGCCGGTTGTTGTATCCTGAACGGCTGCAGTTTGATTGGACATCACGGTGGGAGTCGGGGCTGTGAAGAGAAACCGGTTATTTTTAACGATATTTGAAGTCCTCACAAGGATGGAAAGCCGAGATAGCTTTTGCCTGATAGACGTTAAGTAAAGCTTTATACCTCAAGAAAGGATTTGCTAAAACTAGGAAGAATTTGTCAGGAAACGAAGTTTACAGTTGGTAAACATTTTAAGTATACCAATGTTTGGCCAAAAGAAATTACCTGTCAAAAAAATATAGCTTTATAGTTAAAGGTTTGAATCTTCGGTACTCGCTGAAGTAGCAGATACCGGAGGCTTTCAGTTTGCTTTTAAAGCCTTACATTGGGATGTCGGTTTTAAAGTTACGATCTTCAAGAATATATAGAGAGTATATAGGCGAATGGTAGTAGCTACAATTGGCACTAAGGCCAAGTTGTTGGCGGGCATTACCTATAAATCAACCTAAATAATAAGTTGGTGGTCACAAGCAATTGTTGCGGCCAATCGGGACGAGATCAGCATAGAATGGGGAGGTTCTCATAGAAGATAAGTAAATGTAGTAAATTTAAGTGGGATAATGTATGCTATCAAGGCGAAGAGTTATGCCTGTTTTATTTGCTTCAGTTTTGGTGATAAAGTGATTTTAAATTTTAGTGAAAGTGAATGCTTGTGCATGGTGTAGCTTGAATATACGAGGTATAGATATACGTACATGCCTGTATAGCAAGCTTGAATCGTTTAAACTGGCATAATACCATGGGGTATGGGTAGCAATTTAAACATTTATAGGTCTGGGATAGGTTCAGGGTTTGGAGCTTAGGGCGGCACACCCCTATCTCGGGGAGAGCGAGGAGTCACAAGTGCAATAATACAGGATGTAACTTAGAGGGAATATCAAACTTCATATCGAAAAGACTGAACAATTGAAATTACTCTCATTAATGAAAGAAGTATCTGGTAATTTAAAAAATGGTGCATGAAAGGAGATTTTAGTAGAGCCGAAAGGAATCTGGAAATGCTGCTGAACTAAATTCAATAAATTGTTTTGAATTTCCTGATTCAGCTACATAGGAATATGTGTCTGTACACGATGATTGAAATCTTCCTCAATTGTTGTACCATTCTGCAAGCAGATGCGTATTTTTAAAGTTGATATAGAGACTATACGTTATATTTGTGTTGTATATTACTCTCACTTACCAACAGATGCAGCAGTGGACATATCACCTGTTTTAAAAGAAAGAGATGTGCAATATTAAGCCAACATCAAGTTGTTTCTGGCTACATGTCCAGAAGTTTAATTTTTAAAAAGAAATCTTAAACTATATTGAGGAGATGTGAATACTTGCTTCTCTCACAAAACATTTGAGATTTGCTTGTTTTAGAAATCGGTTGAAATACATTCAACTTGGACGACACGAAAAATATATTTCATTTTAGTTCTCTTTTTAAAATTTCTTATTTCAACCTACAGACCTGGTCTAAAGCAAATAAACGATATACTAAAGTTTTATGGTTGAGGGAATATTTTTTTTACAAATTTTTAGTAGGAATATGCATTAATTTCAAGAAATGTTACCAAAACGAAGTTTTAAAGAGTTTTTGTAAAAGACAAAAAAACAAATTCATTTGTGTAAACTGTCGTTTTTGTAACGGTGAAGGAGATTTCAAAATCAAAGTAAGCCATCCAGGTTATTTTGAAGTTTTCGGAACTGCATGCAATAGCTCAGTTTAAGGAATATTTAAATTGCATAGCTTTGTTCTCTATAGAGAAGTTCTCACGAGTTTTAAAACATAGTTTTTTGGTTTATCACTCCCTGAAGCTATATGCTATGAAGAAGATAAAAGTTTAAGCTTAAAAAAGCTGAATAATCAAGATTTAACTTAGAAATTGATCAAATATAACTTCCACGAAATATTTTTATTCAGCTTTTTAAACCTCTGAAATAGAAATTGAGAAAATATAGCGAGTAAAGTACTCAAGTGAATTACAAATTAATTATCTTTTTAATAACATCAGTTTCGTTGGTTTTCATAATTAATGTACTTTACCTATTGCACATATATTTGCATATATTAAGAAACTGATCTCTTTAGCTTGCTCGAAAAGATCTTGGATGACATCGAAACGTAGAGATTTCGCTAGTATTTACATTTAGAAAGCCGCTTCATATATGAAAGCCCCGTTGGATCGAGTGCGTCAAAAACATTTGAAAACTGAAACTAAAAAGTTTGGCTGTCTTACTGAATGTTCTGAAGAATAGAAACTTGTTGATTAATAGACTATAATAATAGCTATTGCTTGCAAAGGAATGCCCGAGATATGAACTAGGTTTCGTTTTTATTCAACAGAATTTCATACTTACTTGGGGTAACTGCAGTTGAATCTGGGGAGAGGACAAACGATTATTCAGTAGACAATATAGTTGAAAAGAAATAATAAAAGTTCGTGTTGATAGAGAATAGTGAAAACAGGAGAAATTAAATTTCATATCTAAGAATTCCTATGGAATTCAATTGGATTTACAACAGTCATTAAAATATGCAAAAAAATAAACGCGCTTATACAAAAGGCAGCGGCGACTCTTCTGTTTATTGTGGTCCCGCGATGATGATTAATTTAAAGCCGTTCCGCAGTTTTACGTATACATTAGTCGAATCTTGGGGTTGTTTAGCTTAAGGCTCAGCTTTCTGCTAGCTCACTTTCTGACAAGTTTGTATTATGCTCCGTTCAGATATAAGAAGTGGCCTTGTATAGGACGTAAAAACTGTGTTAAACCCGCTAGAACCGAGCGAGTTGTTTATACTTGGAAAATAGGAGGCCGAGAGTAAATGCTTTCCAATAACTTAATGAGTTAGAAAAAATGGCAGAAAAACTTTTTGATATCAATCTATTAAGGAAAGAAACAATTGTTTTATGTCGAAACTGATGGAACCTTCGTAGAATAGCCAATATACAAACGAGGTTTTACAACGTTACACTGCCACCTTCAGAGCTATAGCAAATATTAGATTATATTCAATACTGTCGATTTGTTCATTGAAAATCTTAAAACTCTTAGCCAAAGTAGAGCCCAAAGAAAGCATTGTTCTACTTTGCAAAATAAAAAGAAAAGATAACAACTGAACACGTTTACAAAAAGAGCACATGCAGATACCGAAATCTTAACTATGTAAACCAGTGCTAATGCAGAGCCGAAAACCAAATGATGTTGTCTGTAAAGAAAAAATAAAAAAATCTATCTTCCTATTACAACTGGCAAGAAAATCTTGGCAAGAGCAAACGCTTTTAAAATTATAAACGATATTAGTGAGCTTTTTTCACAACTTAACTTTGCAAGGTCACTCAAGAATCTCAACCTTTTGGTTCGACTAAATTTGGTCTTACCTCGACGATGATGTTCACAGTTTTTATTTCAAATAACTTGTTTTTGTTATTGCTGTCTCAGATCTATTTGTGGTATAATTTTGAATTTATAGAAAAAAAATAATAACTAAACCTCGAACTGCGATCTAAAACGGAAAGCACTGACCATTAAAATCATCAATGTCCCCTTCTACTTTAATTTGTCGTTTGAAACCAAGACTTTCAACCATTTTAATGCATTCTACTGTCAGTTTTTAAAATTTAGCATTTTGAATATCATTCAGTTACGGATGACTTTGCTTTGCAGGTTAAACGTTCTGTATAAAAGGACTGACGGAACGGACGAGTTTGAAATAGCATAGCCTGTGCGTGATACACTGAGGAGTGTTACCGTGAATTCCCGCTGAATAAACTCTTGAATGAAATTTCCTTGCTTGAACGCCAGATAAACTTATCTAAAAAAACAACAAAGCCAACACAGAATGAAATAACTTACTGTTTGTCGCACCAATTACAGTAACGTATGCCACAGTCAGGACGACGAGAAACGTAAATCGGTAAGCTGCCATATTCGATGTTTCTTGTTGCTTCACTGAATCCACCAACTGATGAAATTTCGTCAATTTATATTCATTTTGAATGGGTTATTAAAGTTCCAGTGGGACAAGTCTAACTAATAATAGCTTTCTCTCATCTCTATTGGCTTCAAATTGTGTAAGATTGAAAGGATAACAAAGAAAACGATAATAATATAATATATACTGTCAAATAAAATAAAGCCTCCTTCGTTTCAGCTAATAATTATCACAATCTTTGTGAAAAGAAAACTTAAAATGCAAATGTGAAAATCTCACCAACACTGAATAGCAGATATTTCATGGCATTTCTTAAACTAATTTTTTTACAGAAATATGTTGCACTGCATTCTTTAATGTGTTAGAAGAAATTAGCATAGCTATTGAAGCAGTTTTACAAATTGATAAGTTTTGCATTTAGTGAGAAGAAATTTGGAACTGACGTTTCGGAATTTAGTCCTCCGACAAAGGTATGAAACTTATCAATTTATAAAACTATGTCTGTATAAACACCGACTGGGCGTTCCATTTACAGCTATTGTAGTTTTGCTGTTTCTGTGCTGCTATATAATTAATAATTCCGTTCCACGCTAAAAAAAAAACATCCAACCGCCTGCGAGTAGGCTTACGTTCACATTGAAGACAATTAATGTTAGATTTTTTGACCACATTGGTGAAGAAAGCAGGTGCTCTTAGTTTTATATTAATATTTTATGAGAATTGAAGGTACTTGGTCTAAAACCTGTACTGAGATATTTTAGTCTATTTGAGAGAGAGAGAGAGAGTGGACGTTTCACTGTAAAACATTGTAAAGAACGAAACTAAGACCCCGTTTACACGAGACCGGTCCGATTTGGGACCGGTCCAATTCTGGCACAGAACCGCGTTTTGTCCACACGGGACCGACGAAACTGGGCTGGTTCTGGACCGGCAAAGTGTGCTAGTTGGGACCAGGTAAAAGAAGGTCCGGTTTTGGACCGGCACCGTTCCGAATTGGTCAGGTCTTGTGTAAACACCAGTACCGAGCTAGTTTTGGCGGACTTCTACGGTAGAGGCCTGGAATCTAGAACTGTTTTGGCGTGGCTACTGGCGCACACGGGCCCGTGTGAACAGGTGTTCCAGGTCCAGAATTAAACCGGTCCTAAATTGGACCGGTCTCATGTAAACCGGGTTTAAAGAGAAGATAACAAGTCTGCATGAATGAAGTGTAGTTATGAAAATAGGCAGTCTTGGACTGCACGAGGCTAGTGCTAGCTAGCTATATAAGCAGGAAATTAAAAAAAAATGTTTCGTGAGAAAGTGAAAGAGAAAGAGATTTAAAAGTGGAAAAAAAAAAATTATTTCACAAGTGAGCGCAGGGATTGAGTGAAATCTTTTTTCCACCAGGAGATACTGACTTCGTATATTTAAGCCATCGTGTAACTTTTTTCATAACATAAACATATGAGCTTTTCGAAAATTAAAAAAAAGACGAAAAAAACGGAAAAACAACGGAATGACGTCCGCAATATCTTCACTAGTGAGAATATGGAAGATATGTCACTCGTATGAAATATTTTACCGGATGTAGTTTCATATGAAATCTGCTAGTGGCGTATTTTACAGTAAAACACTCATATCTATGAAATGATATAAAATAATACACAAACTGTGGCTACAAATTGATACTTGTGTTTCCGACATTGCCTTCATCTCATTTCCGTATGGCTCAGTCCGCTTGCCGGCCCAACCTATCTTCTTTTCTTCTGATATATTTTTTTTGCAAAGTATGTTGCTTAGAAACTTACATGATGACGTAACCCATCAATGAAACATACGCATAGTCATGTACTTGGAGTCAGTCATCGAAAAGAGAGTTAGTTGTTGTGAAATGCTTGGAAGACGAAATTGTTTGTGATCGTCACATAAATATATAAACTTTAAACTACGTATTGTACAACTTCAGTTATGTTTAAAATAAATATATATCTTCTTGTATTTCTGCCAACAGTTATAAAACACAAAACTTTTAAAAACGACAAAACGGCGCTGATTATCTTTGTTACCAACCTACCACGGCCGCAAGAAGTCGAGTCTGAGCCCGCGAACAACCGTAAAATTAGTACGCCAGTTCTCCTTCGTCAAAGGCAGAAGAAAAAAATCCGGGTTGTTATCATTGACTTGCATTTTAAAAATAAACTGAGTCATTTTTATGAGTCAAATGAAGAGTCAGTCAGCGGCTTTTTGTCAAGGTTAGGATTAGGGTTAGTTTTAGGGTTTATATTTAGTGTTAGGGTTGGCGTTAGGGTTAGGGTTACCGGTGTTTTATTCTCAGGTTAACCATTTTTATTCATAACTAATTGACTCATTTAAACTTCAATCTCACATTTCTAAATTTGAAAGATATTTATGACCCTTTTGGTTTGATATCTTTCATCAGGAATCCGATGGACTATATTTAGTCTAAATGTTGACTTTAAGTTTGACAGAACTAATGAATGAAAGGCTGATTAACTTGGCAGTGAACCAATATGATTCATATCAAACCAGCATCAGGCCGGCACTCAACAACTGCAGACAGCTGTTTCGTCCTTACTGGGACTCTTAATTAAAAGTTTGAACATTTTTCGTTATGGGAGAGACACGATTTGTTTACTTTTTCTAAAAAGAATTATTCTGTTTTCGTCTTCATCAGATTTTGGCCCCTTTGCTTATCATTCTTATCGTGTCAATCATGTTTTACTATATAGTATTTGACTCCGTTGTTCACTGATATCAATCAATATTGTTCCTGCGGTTATTAAAATAGAAATCATAATTGCTTTGCAATTTACGTTTAGATATTTCCGCTGATTCACAGGGAAACATGTAGTTTTAAAATCTGTATCATCTGTGACGTATTTTATGTTTAATCGTTGTCATGATTTTTAAATTTGAACAATTAAAATTTAAGCCAATTCGAGATTTTTCAAACTTGTTAAAAGAAATGCTTTTGAAAATCAGCTAGTTCCTAAATTTATTTGTTTTCTCTTTATATATTGTTTTGAGAATGTTAAAAGTTTTATTTGTCAAGACAATCGGACTTACACTGTAATAGAATTTTAAAATGTACTATGAATAGAAACTTGTTTTGCAGCTGGGTTAAAATCATCTCGTTTCAGTTTCTTATTGGCTCACTAAATTGTCTGTCAAGACCAACGTAATCTCGATGACAAATAGATAATGCTATGTTTTTATATTTTGACATCTGAGGCGGGATATGTTTCGAGGACTTTCGAACGTCACAACATCTACAACAATAGAAAGATAATTTTATCTTTGACGCCAATATTGCTTTTAAAAAATATAATTTCTCAACGTTTGATTTAATAAGTGGTTTCATTTTGGGTTGTCATTTATTGCAGGAGACCAACGGGAAAAAACATCAGTGTACGAAAAGAACTATTGAACCGGGCACGTGGATGCATCTACAAGTTCTTTTTTGACGTGCCAACGTTTTGTGTTTACGCTATTTATAATTTGTTTTGTTTTGTACTGACGTCTCATCGACGTGCTGAGTTTTGGGCATCAGTGATTGAACCTATCGTGTAGTATAACCTTTGTCCAAAAATTGTTTAATTTCTCCGCGTGAGTAATCAACAAACAGATACAAACTTCAAAACTTAAGGAAAGGTACTTCTCGATTCTCTCACTCTCAGGAATATACAGTTATCACAAGCCACAACTCAGTCTAAGAACTGAATGAATTTCTGTACACCACGATCACGAATGCTTCCAGAAGCGAGTAAGATCTTAAACATGTCCACTGCCGGATTACAAATTTTATCACCGATTCCTGAATGCTTGCATGAAGAAAAATATTTAAACAAGTTTTCAACCAATTCGCCAATGTGTCAGCGACGACATTTAAGGCCGAAAAAAAAGTTAACGCGCCTTAGTTACAGAGGTCTTGATGCTAAAGGGTTGAACGATTTGACAACGCTTTGGTTTGGACTAGATGAAAAAGTACATGTTGAGAACACCAAAAAAACTCAAAAGTTTGTGATTCCTAAGATTGTGGTAGAAGAAGTAAAATTTTTGAATGATGTCGATGAACACAAGTGTTCCAGCGACAGGATTTATCCTAGTCTAAGCGGACTTTTACATCCTTCAGATGCAGTATATTCTGCCGTGTCGAGGAACGACCCCGAAGCACTCAAAAATATCCTCATGTCAGGAACTGTGAACATAAACCAGTTAAGCTCGAGCGGAATAACAGCACTTCATGAGGCGGCGTTTGAAGGAAAACAAAAATGTGTAGAAGTGTTAGTCCGATGCGGGGCTGATGTTAACAGTGTCGATCGTGAAGGTTGGACACCGCTCCATGCCGCAGTTTGTGGCGGGAAAAGAAACTGTGCAGCGTCTCTTGTGGCGCGAGGTGCAAACACGGGCGCACGAAATGACGATGGACTTACACCATTCGCTATTGCAATGCAACAACGAGACAGCGAAATGATGAAAATACTTTCTTCGTTTAAGTATACACATGCACGCTTTCAAAGACCACGAGTTCGTGACTCTAGGATTTTTCTCTACGTGTAAAAATAAGTTGCTCTTTAGACAACTTTTAAACTATTTTTGTAATTCAGTGGAGTTTCCAAACATCAGCGTCTATTGATTATAAATTAAACAAGTAAAGTAAAGTTTTTTGTTGTTTTTGATATTTAATAATTTTATTGTGTTATTAGACTTTTTCAGGTATTAAATAAATATTTCTTATTTAATAATGACAAACGTATTATTAAAGATGATTTTAAAAAATGTGTTGTTTTACAGTGTGAATGACCGCCTGTGAATAACTATAAAATGACAGGAATAGCTTGTTCCATAGTTTAAAAACTTTGAAGAAGCAGCGCCAGAAATGAAGTTTTGAATGTTGATAAAGCGCGCGTGTAACTGAGAAAAAAAAAACAATAAATTTTTAAATCAAAACAAAAAAGAAGAGCGCATTATGTTCTAAATCGAAATATCGATCACCTACGCAATCATTGACGTCATTTAGAAGTGTGCGGTTTTGAGTGTATGACAGTCACATCGTTTGAATTTCCCAATCATCACAGCTTTGAGAACTTTAAACTTGAAGACTGATTTTGAATTGCGATATCACTGAAGATCTTAAAATATTAAAGAATAATTACAGAAGAACGATGTTTTCATATTTTTAGAAAAGTCAAAATCAAACAGTTTGGTCATCTGACGTCCATCTGCGCCCTCATGTCACTCTAAGAATCAAGATAAAAATAAAATTTGTATCCATTGGTTCTAAATAGTAGTTTTGCGGGTCTCGCGAATGGTTTAAATTTTGTTTTTTTTCCATTTATTTTGCTTAAATCATTGTAGCAAATGAAATTTTGCCAAACAAACCTGTAACGGTAAATTTTATTACAGTTTCTATAAACGTCTTCACGTCACTCATTTTTATTTTTAAAACGCTTCCTCTGCGGCTTTGCATTTGAATTTCAGGCCGAAAAGCCTTTATAACACATACACACATACACACACACATAAATTTGAATTGTCAGCTGCCTGATGGTCGCCCTGAGGCATGAAACGAGGCAACAGCTAAATTTTGCCTAATGGTATTATGCGGTCAATACTTTCTTGCCAAAAATCAGTTAGTAAATTTTGGTTAAAGTCTTTTAGTTTATATATAAGGGTTTTTTTTCACTGAAGAACGTGATTAATTTTTGTTGATCAAACAATAGCTTTTTCTCCAATAAAAAGTAAATGCAAACTCTTTTTTAAATTTTTGAAAACCTTTTATTCAATTATTGAACTGTAGGCTGTAATTCAGTTTATTGGAACTTACTCCCTATTTCTCACTCAAGAAAGTCAAATAACTCAAACAAATTTATCTTCCAAAGAAAAGATTTTTTTTCTAATTAAGTAATGTAAATGTAAATTTTCTTAACTTTTGAATAATTTTGGCTGGAGCGCAAGCCGGTACTGTAGTCTGTAGTATTTTTTTTTCGCAAACTCACTAATGATACTTACGTACATGTTCACTATAAGATTTTTTTTCTCTATCAAAATGAAGCCGAACTTTATTAACAAGATAAACTAAGTGATCTTAAAAGCACAATTCTTCTTAAATCTTGATTAGTTTATTTTTGGCAACAGACGGACGATTACGTGAAAAATTTACAAATTTTGAAATATTTTAAGCAGTATATATCATTTGATCTTTAAATACAAAAAAGCAAGTTATTTTTTTCTCAACAGCAATAAAAGTTTACGTAGAACATTACGCAAGTACTTCGCAATTAGAATCTTTATCGTCTCAAATCGTTGTCTTTTACAGCAATCAAAGATTAGTATCTCCACTAATGAGATTTATTTTTTCTCGTTGTCCATAAAAAAATTGTGATAAAAATTTGATCTTAAAAACATAAAATTGAGTTGTAGAGATTTCATAAGATAGATGATAGAATTACCCTTCAGGGAAGAAGTAGCTCAAATCTTGTACTAAACGATAATGCTAAGGATTATTTTTGCCAACTTTTGAAATTAATCTCGTACCCAGATCTTTTTTTAGTGAGATCTGCTGGAGATCTGCTGGAGATTTGGGTGCGAGATTACTTTTATCATATGCATGCATATGGAGTTTTTAAATTTATTTTTTATGATTAGTTTTATTTGAGCTCTTTTTCTATCATGAGAATCGTTTTGAAAATTTTCCTCATTTTGTTTTAGTACTTTTGCATTATTGTGAAAAATAAATCAGGTTTTATACTAGTAGTAATCATAGATTAGTGAAGTGCGTTCGATAGTTTAAAGGTTGGATAGGATGGTGATTTTTCTAGCA
>JAPEIX020264595.1:0-22347 GCA_026122405.2 Zoanthus sansibaricus
GACAAGGTTTTTTTGGTCAAACATATATGGTCGAGGATGGGGTTTGTTGAGGGATTGTGCGCATGTTTGGGGGCATGTTCCTTTGTTGTATGAATGGTGAAAATGCAATTAGACTTGATGATGGAGAGCATTGCACGCCTTTTCTTTCTTTGCTCTCAACAAGGGCGATCACATCATTAATCAGTTTCTTGAGGATGCCTGATAGTCCCAGTACTTTACAACGTATTTCTTGAGCATATAAACCATTTAAGAGAACATGGTCCGTGTAGTCAACGCGGTTACCGCACTTACAATCTTTATTAAAGGCACATGTTTCAGCTTGCGACGCAACCTACTGGCTGTGAATGCACGAAATGCTTCGTCTCATCCTTTGTTGTTATAACTGGAGCATAAGAAATAGGTTGCTACTGGGATTTATGCTACGAGACGCATTGGTATGAGTATTCCAGGCAGGAAGCCAGTGGCCTGTGATCCAAAACAATACACCCTTGGAATTGCTCTAACAAACAGCGTCGGCGATGTCAAATTCGTCTTGTAGCACATTAACAACAGTCGTAACCAATCTTGCAAGAATCAGTGTATACAAAAGTTCCAGCCTTGGAATAGACTGTTGTGCTACAGGTGTAACTCTTGTTTTCGAAGTTAGAAACTTCACTTATCGTCTGCTGTGATAACACACAAGTAAAATACAGTTGCAAAGAATCACAGAATCCATGAATATTGTAGGGACTGATTGGGTTAGAAATCGTAAACAAATAAGAGCAAGGCAATTCCATTATTAGACAGAAGGGAATGTGATGATTTCCCGTGGCAGACCAACATAATTAGTTGTTTTTGAAGGTAATGGAATTATTTACTTTTTCGTATAAAGAATGTTGCTTGATACCAATTGATTCTATTTCCTAGATTTTTTTCAAATTTTCATTGAAATTAAAAACAAGCTGTGAAGGAGTGTGTGACAACTAGATTGCTGGACTGCCTTTCCTCGGTAACGTTTTTGTACCGGGCCTAACAAAACGCATCTTAGTTTGGTATGAATTGTTGTTGGTCCCAATATTGATCGGCTTCCATGAAAATATCCAATTTCATTAGCTGAAAAACCTCCAAGAGTCAATCTTGACAAACAATAATTATTAGCTGCACTTGTGCAATAAACTGGCCTGGAAATGGCTCACAGATCAGTTCAACAGCGTATGCAGTAACAAAAATATTTGCTGCTTTTAGCTCTGTCATTGATCCAGATGTTTTGCCGGAAATAGACTTAGAAGTGTACACGACATGAATAATAACATACTCGTAAAGGAGGTGGATAACTTGATCAGATCGGTGCAGTTGAAGATTGAGAGTGGTCAAACAAGGCAGCGCTCCATCATGAAACATACAAGAAACCTGAAATAAAAAATAACATGCGTTACCAAATTTTTGAGTGGCATTTGATGTTGTTTTAAACTTCTCCAGAATGCAGTTGAGCGATAGAGAAATAGGTGTCTGATAGATACATTTGAATAGCCCGTGCTTTAAATTGATTAATAAGAATCGTCTTATCCGAAATAATAATATAACTTTTAATGACAATTGACACTGACCTCCAGCATGTGAATGCTCGGCTGCTTTATTGGCCACAAGGCGATTCACTGGCTAACCATTTTCGACTTCTCTTGCATCCTCACCACTGTCAATTAAAATGGACGTGTACTGTATATGACGTTTTCGTTGACTTGACGTTTTCAAAAACGCTTTCGCTTTTTGTTTTGTTTTGTTTTGTTTTGTTTTGTTTTGTTTCTATTTTTCTTTCTAGATGTCATAAATTAAGATTAAAGAATAAAAAAAAGATAATAGAATATACATATAAAAAAATCTTACTGATTAATTTATTGATAAGACCATTTCTGCATATTTCTTACCAGTCGAATACATTTCCCCAATTTTGAGGCCATTCTTTGAAGATCAAGAGGTTTTCGGACCTTTGTAAAAGGAAGTTTTTCCTTTACTATAAAGTAGGCTGCATTTGATCCATGGCAACGTCTTTTCTTTGTTTTTCATCACACTTGTTGCTCATTTTTCACAACGATTTTGAAAATGGACTTGTCTTTCTCTGCCATCGGTTTTGCCAAATAGGAATCACAAGTTCTCATGTGTAGGAACCGTTCAATGTAATTTTTTTTTTAAGTTTCTCGTTTAAACGTTCTGCAACCTTTCACAAACTATGATTTTTGTGCTGTGGTTAACAAAAAGTGCTTGAATTACTCGAGAGATGATTACACTCTCTTCTTCATCATAAATAACCAAGAGGAGTCATCCCAGTAAGGAAGAAACTTGCGGCGGTTTTTTTGACCGAGGTAGCTGTTTCTTCATTTGCAGTAATAAAAAAAAAAAATTTAAAAGACGCTTTGAAAGGCTTTTTCTTAGCGAGTTGAAGGTTTCCATTTTTGAATTTCTTTGCTGGCACATACACCTTTGTTAAAGCCAAAACAGGTACAAAATGGCGCTTCAACACAGTTTTGGTGCGAGTGTCCAGGTTGCACTCTCAAAAGAGTGCATTATCTGCATTGGCGTGAAAGTGGGTTCTGTAATTCGTTGTAAGATTTTACTGTCGAAAATTGGTCTTAACCCATGGCTTACTTATGAACACATGTAAAAAAGGGGACGTCGTAAAACTGTGTTAAGGTCCAAGATCTGGATCATCCAATTCCAATTTATCTTTAATGCATGTGTTGCGTGCTTCTGCTTGTACAGCTTTCACCCAATTTTTGCAGTTTGTTATTTCTTTCAAGATTATTGAGAATCGGATAAGAAATATTCCACAAGCATATCAGCAATACCACAAACAGACTTATCAACGGTTCTGGAAGCTACTCCTAATTGCTTGTTCTGGGCTTGTTTTTTATGTTGAGTAATTGTTGCTTGCAGTAAACACTAGGCCTAGCGCTTTACACAATTCATTCATTTGTTCTCAATTATAGATTTGAACATTCAAAGTTTATGAGGTTATCAGAGTGAGAATGAACCTTATATAGAGTTGCTCATCCATTAAATTCAGTGCACTTTCCTTTACTATCATTAACTATCGTCTGTAAAGACTTCTGTGCGGTATGTACATTTGTTCCTTCTCTTTTAAATGCTCATTCAGTTGTCATCACCAGCTGCGGTTGACGTGCCAGCTACATAACAGATTCTGGTCCAGCCTTGTAAACTCAGAAACCCAGGCGTCGCAGTAAGCGAATGCGTCATCACTCATAAATGTTTCTGTCTGTATTTCACTATAGCGTCCTCGTAAACTTTAAAAAAAGATCTTCAAAGCCTGTACATGGGTATACTATCGTTGTATTTGTCAATATCAATAACTGCTACTAGCTGGAAGTCAAGTGCTGTCGTACCATGGCTGGCGTCGGCGCAAGTTAATTTGTTAGCATGTTTTTTCATACATTGATTGCGTTTTCAATAATCCCTGTAGAAAGTGGTTTTCTTTCACATCATTGAAATCGGATTTCTCGCCCTTGTGGCTTGAATAACAATATATGATTGTATTCCTCGCATCTCTTGTACCCAGTAGACACTGTTAGCGTCATCATTAGTTTTCTGCATACAGTTAATATTATACTGTTGCTTGATATTGTGTAGGTCTGCACGGATTATTAAGTGCTCCCTGTTGAGCGGCCACACATACTGTCCTGTATGTAGTCCATTACGGAGGTAATGCTTATACCTTGAGAAAGCTTTGCCGCGATAGTGGTGCGCATTTCCTTTGGCATTCTGTTGAGGGTGTTCTTCTGTCTGTGTCCAACGTGTTTCAAACAGATCTCTTCCTGTACCTCTCCTGTTGCATGATACCCTCTTGTTGTGATAAAGGCAGGGCACAAGCATCCAGTCTTGGAAGATCTATGAGTTCGATTTATTGCTCTCTTTTCCGTGCTTTTGGAGACAAACGTCCCAGTTCTATGGCATCGCAACCACGATTTTGTGTAGTGCTTGTTCTTTCTGTCAGCACGGTGTTTCACATACCAACTCTCTGTCATTCTTTATTCTTTCTGCTTCCATTTCTCAAATTCTTTCATGTCTTTGAACGTCATTCTTTCGATCTTCAAGTCGTGGCCGTGGCTATTATTAAGATGGTGTATTAAATTGCCGGTAGTAGCAAAATCTGTTCTTTAGAGACGAGGAAAATAAAATCATCTCAATTTGTAACCACATTAGTTATGGAAAGTTGCAATTACTAAAACAGTTGAAAACATAAGGGCCTAAAATGGACTAGAGTACATGATATATAACCTATAATGGCATTAATAATTCATATTGTTTGTAAGTTGTTCTGTAGTTGCAAGCATTTGTCTTTGTTGCATTTGATAATAGAGCAGAGAAAAGCACCAAAGCTTTAATATAGAAACTTCGAACTCAAAAGAAAATTAAAATAAAAGTTGGTTGTTAGTGCCATCGCTGGAAAAGCTATTCAGCTTGTGGTACGAAGGAAACCACTACCACAGATTGTCGACTTCTGCCTGCACTCTAAAACTTGTTTTTACTTTATCCATACTATACGCGATACGTGGGCCGCCTGCACTGCAGGCAATGTCCACTTTATAGACTTTTATATTACCAAGTTTACAAAAAGTGGTTCAAAACAGTGCTTTCTTTGAACACTTTTTTCTTATGCCAAACGATTTAGACTGCTATGTTATGGTCAGAAACTAATGACCATGTTTCATTATAACTGAGCCTTGAGTTTTAAGTCTCTATCAAGCCGATAATGTTAATTTATCGTTCTATCAACCTTTTTTTTTATGATATTAGTACCAAAAGATGGATTGAACTGTTTCCTCTCTCCTTTTTTGTTTTACTGTGCAATCTGGACAAACGACATGTTCACTTCTTGCATCTTTTTCTGCATCGTCATCACCTGTCGGTCGGCTTGTGTTTTTTTTTTCGTGTTTGTATGAGCAACTCCTCTTGCTTCAGTTAATTCCACATCTGCTCATACCTTCACAGTTGGGATGAGGGACTGAATCAGCTGAATCAGCAGTAAAGAAATGAGACTCAGTTGCCTCTTTAGAAGTTGATTGTGTTGAAGCTGGAGCCGCAGGCCTGGTACTGGGATCGAGATGGCTGGCTGTTAGAGACACTTTTCTCAGAAGGTTTAGCTTGTGGACAAGGTTGTGGATTATAGTTTTCTGCAAGACTAGTTGGAAATGGGCACATAAAAGGCGGATGCTTTTTGCACGCGATAGGTCGTCAGTTGAGAATCTTTGGAGCTTTTGAGGTTTCCCAAAAGATGAATTGGACTTTTTTTACATGAGGGAACCGGACGTGAATCGTTAGCTGAGGAAGACATCTTGGTGGTGGTGATGTTTCTTCAGAAAACATTGGAGATAGGAGAAAGGGAAATTGAAAAGAAACCACTGCAAACCTTTATTGCTACAGAAATGTTCCACTGGAGGACGACGCTTTAGGATATAGGGATAGCTTGAGTATTTTCCTTGTGCCACTGGGCATGTCTTGACAAAGGCAAAAAAATTGGTCAGACTCTGTACGGTCGTTATCACGCCGATCATGATGCAGAAGCACATAATTAATTTCAATGCGACTTTTGGCAAAACAAGACATTATAATCCTCTGTAGCAAGTACGCATGTTGCATGGCTTGGACGTTGTAGATAGACTTGACCTTTTTCGTAGGGACCAATCAAAAACTAAAAGAGGGCTCGGTCTAACACTGCCAGTGCTACGATTATCAGAACATAGACTTCACATACATCACAGCATGTCTGTAGTGGATTATTGTGGCATCTCCAGTCACACATATGGCCGAACCAAGACTTTGTCTTGGGATGGTGAGCCAAGAAGAGATAAGTATCATCAAACTTTCCAATACGAGGAATGTATCTGATATAACTACTGACCACATCAATAATATCTAATAGGGATTTCCAGGCTAATGTGCTGCAATAAAGGATTCTTTTGAATAGGTGAATGTCGACAACCACAAGAATTTAGTAATTACCTGATTTGTTTATGCTGTCCATGAAGGAAGGTCTGATAATCTTATTTACCAATATTAAGTGGCCAAACTAGCCGTTTCACCGTGATACTTCCTGGCCATCTCTTTGGTGATGTTGAGTACCGCGTTCAGACACAACAGCAGCATATATATATATCTTGCTGTATCGTGTTTTATTGATTTAACACCCATGTGATGTGGTCAGTCACCAGCCTCCTTCGCACCCCAGATGCAGCAAGGCATGAGTGCTCATCAGGAGAAAAACCTCATTGCAAGCATTTTGTCGCTGTAATTCACTACCTTAGAATTTTGATTATAATCTTTAAAGTAAGCTCTCCAGAATACCCGGACTCCAAACAAGATATGCCCTGTGAAAAGCCATATTGAAAAAATATTTTCCATGAGAATTCACTGTTATTTTCAAGGTGTTGGCCTAACACCAAAATTGGTGTTAAAAGGATTGTTTAAAAATAACACCTTTTTCGGTGTTGAGTTAACACCCTCAGGGCGGTGTTAAGTCAACACCCACAAGAGTGTTCCACTAACACCAAAAATGGTGTTAGCCTATTTAAAATAGTGTTCCACTAACACCAAAAATGGTGTTAGCCTGTAAAAAGAGTGTTCCACTTGCACCAAAGGAGGTGCTTCACCAACACCAGTTAAGGTGTTAACCATATACTGCAATGGTGTCCACTTAGCACTTAAATACGGGTGTTAACTAAGCTCTCCTGGGGCTTGGAGCATCAGATCTTGCCTCTACTATATATCACTAAAAATTTAGCAACAAACACAGTATATCTGATTCAATTTTTTATTAAATATAACAAATGCATCTTATAATCTAAAATGTAATCGAAGAACACAACTATAACTATTACAATTATAACTATTACAATTATAGCTATTACAACTATAACTTTTACAACTATAACTATTACAACTATAACTATTACAACTATAACTATAATTATATCTCAAAGTCCAGTGTCAATAACTATTACAACTATAACTATAATTATATCTCAAATTCCAGTGTCAATAACTATTACAACTATAACTATTACAACTATAACTATATCTCAAATTCCAGTGTCACTGATAAATTTTTGTACTGAAATCCGCTTCAGTGCCATTGAGGATTTACTGTACATTGTATGCTCTAGTAGAGCATACAGGTTGCCAACTCCAGGTGTGTATTGGATATTAAAAATGTAAAACAATCCAACCAGGAGAGCTATGGCCATTGGTTTTGGTGTGCTGCCAAGTTTCACAATCGTTTTGCCCTCGGCAGCAATAACACAAGGGTCTAAATCCCCCACTTCCCCACAACCAATGATGCAAGGGTATGTTGCAGCCTGTAAGGTTTCTTCGAACGACTCGTTTTCCTGAAATGGACAAAAATATCATATTAATTCGAAATTATACAAAAGTTCACTGCCAATAAAACAGAACCACTGAGGGTAGATTTTAATGTAAAACAAATACTTAAATACTGTATCCATTTTGATAGTTTCCTAAATTAAAGGAAAATGCATCCATCTGTGAATGGATTGCAAAGTTCAACAGCAAACTTAGAATCAACTTTTTTACAGTAGCTCTTTCTGTTATTTGTATTTCTTCTTTATAGCTAATTTGTGAATAACCAATGCAATAATAATTGATTTTCATAATTCCACACTCCTAATTACATTTTTGGTGATAATAAGCTCCTCAAGATTTAACATTCAAGGACACCAATATAGGTTATCATAATCGATTGGGAAAACAGGTTTCAAGCCTCACAGCCAATGATACTGCTTCTGTCATAAAAACTTTCTCTCAAGTCACAAGTGGAAAATATTAGGAGGGAGTCCCCACGATTAATTATAGTGGAATCTCGATTTTATATGTTTCAAAAGAAAATAAAATGTAATATGAAGGATTACTACAACAACACTTGCATAATATAACTTCCTTTCTACAGCCAAATACAGCTTTAGGTTTTATACAGCTTCTCCTAAATCAAATTCTAGTTTTATTGCCACATTTTAAAAAACCAGCATGTAAACAGGCTGGTAAAGGGTTCTTTCATGAAATGCCAAGTACACTTTTATATCTCTGTAAAACATGTTTTTGGGCACCTTGTGAAACACAAAAACCAATTTTGTTGTTCATTTAATAAGTTTTTTATTTTCCAAGAAACATTCAAACCTCTCTTTACCACCCTTTGTTACTAGTTCTGAGAATAGAGGAAGTCATGAGGACTCTGAATAACAATACACTTCTAAAGTTTATTTGAAAGAAGAGTTAAGAGTTAATGAGTAGCACAAATAAATAAATATTGCAATCAAGAACATTAATACTTACAGAGCAAACTTTGAAGAACAAGTTGTCTCTTGTAGTCTGTCTTTCCTTTAATAATATTTGAAGAGCCAAGGCAGTAGTAGTGCATTCTATATCTGACAAGAGAAATATTTGTAAATAAATATAAATTTTATTGTTAAAAAAACAAAGTAGATGCTTCTTCAAAAGTGCCTCTTTATCCATCATTGAAGAAACAGAGCTATACTATTTTTTATTAGGTGACAAACAACATCTGCAAGTCTACAAAGCATAAAACATAAATAAACACCTTATGTAATATCTTTATAAAACAATGGTTTGCAATTAATTCACCTAAGCAATTTCAAACCTGAAACTCTGCTATGTTCATGCTGTAAAAAGGAGACATTTAGGGTATCAGACATAAAGCAATATCAATATATTAAAATTCACCCAAAATCTACTTTGTGGAAAGAACAAAAGACACAAACTCAAAGCACAAGGGTTGATCCTTTATCGCAATGCTAGCAGTTCATACTTAAAATATCTGGGTTCTACTTTTTTGAGATGCAAGTTACGAAAGATACAAAGTTACAAAAGATACAAAAGTTACAAAGGATGCAAAGATAATGATGATGATGTGGCAATATGCGTCTAATAATAGATCTTTGTTTCAATAGATCTTAGTATCTTTAGTCACTTTTGCATCTTAAGTTGAATGATAAAAGATACAACCAGACACAAATGTATTATGCTTACCTGCTTTGTCGGCAGATGAATCAAGGGCTCGAGTCATGTCCTTGAGCAATGCCAAAACCTTCTTGTTGCTGCTTTTAGCAGCAAAGGACAGAACCTTGCCTTGGATATTTCTGAAGGCAGAAGCTGCATTTTTCACAGCAGCTTTGTCATCAAAAATTCTGCCAATCTCAGCCTTGAGCTGAAATAAGAAATAAAGTTTATTAACATGTCTATTTCTTTAGCTTTTTGTAAACTAACTGGGGACACGGGACCTACTGTTTAACGTCCTTTTCCGAGAAGACGCGAAAGTCTAACCATTTGCAGGTGTTATAGCAAGGCAGCACTTCCTCTTCAAGTATTTAAGATCCCGAGTGCCTGGCCGATAGACTGGCACCTTACCAACTCGGCTCAGCAATACTGGCTGCAGTTCTTTAATAACTAAAGACTCTTTAATTCTACAGTCGAAATCCGTTTTTCCAAACAATAATAAGTGTCAAAATGGTCTCAATTTATTTTGGCTTCCAGATGGAATAAGTTTTATTATTTACCACAGCTTCACAAACACATGAGAGGGTTTTGTCATCTGTAAGTGCCAGATTACTATGCTACCAGTTTTTCTGTGTTAGTTTGATGACCAGTCTTCAAATATTTGCATGTTTAAAGCGCATAACTAAAGAAGCGAAGAATGATGTGATGCATAATGATCAAAGTGCAGAATGGCACTTGGTCGAATTGAAGAATAGCATGTTTGAACCAAGAACTGCATTAGTGAATTGAAGAGAATAAATGTTTGCATTAAAGAATAGCATGTTTGAATTAATTACAGAATATAATGTTTGCATTAAAGAATAGCATGTTTGTATTTTAAAAAGAATAGCATGCTTGCATTAAATGATTGAACAAAATAATTGTCTTTTGACTTTTAACACAGAAAACGTGCCATAGAGTTCTGCCAAAATTTTATGCTTGTAGTGTCAGTTCTTCAGTCATCAAAACTTCCAAAAAATACATTGGCAGCTCAGTGAATTTGCCTAATATGGATTAGTGAAAGCCAATTGATTGTTTTCATACAAAAAATTGTTCAAAATGGCAAAACCTCCCAGTAGTCAAAGGGTTAAAGAATGAAACATTTCATTTTCTCCACTCCTCTAATTATATACACAATGATAAACATACACACCTCTGAAACCAAAGTAAGAGCAGGATATTTTCCAAACACCTCCTCAATACACATTCCACTTTCCATTATAGATCCTCTTCTATAGGCATACGTTGTCTCCATAATGTCTTTTATAATTTCTTGATCCCGGTTGGTAGTTCTTTTCATTTCTTTTTGAAGAACCTTGATATGTTCCTCGCATGTCTCCCTCGTCTCCCCCTCAGGGAAGTCTGGCTGTGCTTCTGTGCACCTTTTCTTTGCTGCCTTGATTTGAAGACACTCTTCATTTTCTCTGGGCCGCTTGGGGGTTTGGGGGGCATCTCTTGGCTTTCTCCTTGCATTTTTAAACCAGTTTGAGAGGGCTTTTTCCCAGGAATTCTGATACAAGTGAAAAAGGATGAGATTATTGATTTCCTTAATGTATTTTGCAGTTTAACACGTACTGTTTGTAATGAAAGCTGCTTTTTACCAGTAATGTTTTCCACATTTTCATTAAATTGCTTTTGAACGGCTACAATAACAGTCATTTTAATATTTTGATTTTCTCCTTCAGCACATAGAAGAAAGAGGTTAACCTCTGAATGGTCCTTTTCATTTAAGGTTACAACTCAGTTTGAAACTGATGAAAACAACCAAAACAAGATTATTAGCCATTTGGATAGAGAAATAGTAGCTTATTGCTATAGGGTAGACTAAATACAACAAATCAAACAAAGAAAGAAGAAGAAGAAGTCGAGACGCAGTCAAGTGCTTCAATGATCTGCTCAAGAATTTCCCAAACGTGTGCCGAGGTTTTCATAGTGCTATGGAGGCACAGAAAAAATCTTTTATTTCTTTTATAAAATATTTATTCAATTTTCAGGACTCTGAGAAAGAGAATTACAACCACATTGTTATTTGTGTTTAATTCATGATCATTTTAAAAATCTCTTTACGAGGACTAGCTAATACGCCATTTTTATGCTTCATTGGCCTATGAAAACACACCTCTCTGCCAATAGAAACCACTGTACTACCTTAAATATTTTATAAATGCTATTGTAACAAGTTTTGCACTACACATTTTATAATTTTATTTTACACGAGCACTTCAAATATTTGCATAATGGCTACCACCTTTGCAGATTAAAATTGTATAAGTATATAAAAAAACATCTTTTGATAAGAGTTCCACTAAAGAAAAATTTAAAAAGAGATGGCATTTGCTAACATGATTGCAAGTCAAAGTGCTACTTACAAAGCCTGCTCCCAATGAATCCTCAAGGAAGGAATATTTATCCAGGATCATGGACACCACCCGGCGCCTCTCTTGCGGTGACGGATGGATGGTGTGAACCATGATAGCCACACAGATTACTTTGGTAAACTGATTCCTCAGGTTACCAGACAAAAAACCTGCTTCCAGTCCCTCACTGACTGCCTTTGGGAACTAAAGCATAAAACAACTGTTACTAAGCTTCTCAAGACATTATACAGCTATAGCAGTATTCTTTCAAAAAACGTGTTTAAGGAAGTCACCAAAGGCACCACCCTCCAATTTAGGGGGAAACCAGATTTTTTCAAGGGCCATTTCCATTAGGTTAAAATAGTGATTTTACCTTGGATTTGCTTTTAGACATAATTTAAGCACAAAAAGAACACTAACTAGTGGTAAACTATTCTGAGCTGTATTGGTGTTTCTAAAGAAACAATTTAGTAATTAGAATGTAAATTCTAAACAGTAAAAAAGAGAAGCAGTTTGGGCATTACTACTTCATCAGTAAGTATTCTCCTTCCTCCTAATGTCCAAAACGTCAGTAAGTAATGCTCTTTCTACGTGGTAGAATTTATATTTTTATTACTAAATTGTTTCCATAAAAGCACAGCCTGGCAAGAACACTTCAGATTCAAATCATTAACAACAACAACAACAAAATCTGTTAATTTTGAATTCAAACATAGGTAACAATGCATACAACTTGTAAAACTGCAATTTCAGTAAGAGTGTACACAGGGTGTGTGTTTCACAAAAGGTTAAAAGCACTACCCACTGAATGAATCATTCACTATATAAATCATAAATAAAATAATTATGGTTAGATTAAATTTATCAGTATACAGTAAGGTAACTGTTTCAGCCTATGTGAAACAGCTCCAGAACCCGATTCCACAAAACTGCAATTAGAAACCTCTTTTTTCATAAGTATAACTTTGTAATGCTTACAAATTTTGGTTAGTTTTAGCAATAAAAAAAATTGTTAAATCCAAAATTCCAGCCCAGAGTGAGCTATAGAAGGTAGGAAACATAAACGTGGATTAAAAATTTAGGAACTGGGCCCTGGATTGCAAATATCAATTGGGAACATACCACTTCAGGCAGGTGGAAGTCTTTGATCCAGTTTGTAGACTTGGTCAACTTTTCTTTGATTGCAAAGGATTTGGCAGAAGATGGAGTATTTGGGGGTGGTGATGGTACAGTCATCTCAGGAGTGATAGAAGATGGTGTAGATGGAGTCGAGTTGCTGGGAGTACTTGGTCTGGAAAGCTCAAGAGGTGTTGATGGAGGAGAGAAGCAATCACTGATTGTTTCCAGAGTAGATGGACTTTCCAGGTTTTGCTTGTTTAATGCACTCGATGAAATTTTCTGTAAAACAGGTGTTACAGGAGTTTATATTATTTTCTTACATTCAAAGAGGTATTTACAAAGTGAAATAAAGAAACAAGTTTTATCTTGTAATGACAAGAACAATATTTTATAACAATGGAGAGCACAGGAAAATAAAACTCATACCTTGAACCAGCTTACTATTTCCGGGTTCAAAATAACGATCTCAAATTTTGTTTCATTTTGTAAGCTCTTTTGTTTGGTCCAAAATTTTTGCCGGCTGTTTTTGTAGCCAGATAAAATATCCTGTTTGCAAAACGGTACAAACATAAGTAACCTACAAGACAACTGTGTTGTGGAAACGAAAATCGTCGACAAGGTCCAAAATCTGCCGGCTGTATTTCCTTTTTTTTATTATACAAACAAACTAAAGAAATGCTGGAAAATTAAGCTTTATAAAGATTTTCTTTTTCACCAATATCCACACATCACATGTGAAGGGCAAATAAAATGTCACTCAACATTAAAAAGTCAAATTAAGTTTTATTTAAACCTCATCAGAAAAAAAAAGAATTGTGAAGAAAACCTAGAAGTGTTTGACTTCAACTGAAACTTATTTGTTCCACTTGAAAGAAAAGATTATGAAAAATATTATATAATTCTTATTGACTCACATTTGACTTAGAAACCCCATATTGAATCTCAAGCATTATCAAAAATCAATTATCCCAACCTATGGGACCGATCCACAAAGAAGCAAATATGTGACATCAAATTCCCCTACTCAGGACTTACATTGACAGGTGCATAAGACACTGTTGTCTATAATATATCCATGTGTCATTTTCCAAATATCTATATTTCCAAATTCTACCCCCATTTGGGAGTTGGGTGTAGGGGTTAGGAGGCATCTCCCTACAGTATATCCCATTTTGCAACTATTTAGCTCTATTCTTTAGCCTCAAAATAAGAAAATATGGCTGAAGTAAAAGCTATTATGAGGTAGATTTCAAACTTTATAGCAAGAGAGAGAATACAAAATCTCATTACCTTTAACTTTTGTAGGGCAATTTGTATTCTTGCAATTTGTCCACCTTTAATCTTTAGCCGGTCAAGCATTTCTTCTCTCACTAACGGGCTATCCAGGACAGCAACAGTATCAAGCTAGAAAAGGGATATGAGTAGTTTAACCTGGTGATATTCCTGGTAGTGGATACTTGAGCAGAAAACTTAAAACCCTATATTTTTGGTTCATAAGCTTTTATTCCTCAATTAAGAACTCAAAACAAATTCTGCGTTTAAGAAATAATGATCCAAAAATTACAGTTCTAAGAACAGTGAAAACTGCGCCTGCAAAAACTTTGCCGAATGTTTGAGAAGCTAACTTCACAGAAACTGAAAAGTAATAGACTTCGCGGGCTTTAGTATAAAAAAAAACAAATTTTCTCATAAAAAAAATTTACTGGAAAACTAAGGAAGAAAAAATCTATCTATTAGCATTTTTGGCGGTAAATACGAAAAATTCATTACTCAAGCGTCGCAGCAACTCTATCAAAGATTATTGACTCTTGGTTCATACCTCTTCATCTTCAAGTACTGCTATTACACTTTCCTTTACTCCCTCCTCCTTTAGCGCATAAAGAAGTTCTTGATTCATCTTCTAAAAATTTCTTCAAAAAAGGCCTGATAATGCAAGAAAAAGCGAGTATTAATTTCAGAACACGCCGGCGAGCACGGTTGAATGACTGGCGTCCTTTGAAATACAACAAAAATCCACTTACCTTGCACTAGAGAGTTCAATTTCAAAATTTAGAACAAAAGAGAATCAGTACCAAGGGAGTACCAAGTAGTGATTCTTCCCAGAAGAGTATTATCTAACGATTTTCTAAACCAAACAAGACAAAGACAACTTTCCTCTTTGACTTTGTGACTAATGACAGCGTCCTTTGAAACCGGCCTCGATTTGATTCCTGATTTGTCACGTGAATACCACATACTAATCCGTGCCACCCCACAGGGGTGCTTATGAGCAAAAAATATGAGGGCTTTTAAAACGGTTAGAAATACTAACTTGTTTAAAAACAAGTATTTTGTGTTCTCTGAATATTAAATAAATCAAAAGCTGCTAGTTTTTATTACAATTGTTGCCGAGATATTCGAATTAACGAGAATACATAACAAACACTTTTGGGGTAGGGATGGTATTGTTTGTGACTTTGGAAAAAGAAAAAGCAAGTAATTTGCATACCGTGCCAGGTTCCGCACAGAATTGTTGCTTGGAAGTTGTTAATGTTTCTTGTTTGATGGAAGTTGATATTTATCGTTGTAGCGTTTGCCTTGAGTTTGTAGCAACTTCCTTAAAGCTGTTGCTAGCCCATATTGGTCGTGTGCACAGAAATGAGTCAGATTTTCATGTTACATGTGGCATAAATGGTTGCGCGAGGACTTTTAGAAATTTCTTCTCGTTTAGAAATCATTTCTATAAGCACAACAACAACGAGCGGCAAATTCGAAATAATCTCCTGGCGGCAGAGCAAAATGTGGAAGACGAAGAGGATGGTGCAGGTACTGTTTACCTCAATGAGCAGCCGTTTGCTTTAGAACGAGAAGAAAACGAAGTTCGCGAATTGAATGCTCTGAATTTACTCAAGTTCAAAGAGAAGGGACGCGTTCCGCAGACGGTTGTCGATTGTTTTGTTGAGAGTACAACACATGTTGTCCAAAGCAGCATAAATTTGCTAAAACTGGGGGTACAAAATCGCCTTAGCACAGCTGGAATTAGCTTCAAAGATGTACCTGGACTCTCTGAATTGTTTGATTTGGATGACAACAACATCATTTCAAGACCATTCAATGGGATTGACAAAGAATCATTGCAGTACCAGTATTACCAGGACCAATTTAATCTTGTTGTAAGTATAGCTGGGGTATAATAGTGAAACAAGATGACCTTTCTGACATGACTGAGGCCACCCTAAGTGAGTGAGTGATGGCCAGGGTATGCCCCATTCAAAAAAACAACTTACAGGAACAAAGCCAGATAGCCATGAAAAAATTGGTTTTCAGAGTGGATGCTCTGTGTTTCATTTTCTTTTGAAATCAATGTTTTTTTGTGTTGCAGGAGCCCCAGAAAATAGTTTTTCAAAGATACTTTGTGAAGGCAAGACGGGGAACTAAACTAAAGAATGTTGAAAAAATAGATGCAGCATATTATATTCCAATTCTTGAAAGCTTGGAGCAACTACTCAATAATGAATCAATCTTAAATGAGGTATGTAAACAAAGCTACCACAAAAGTTGAAGGTTAAATTTCTGGTACTTTTTAATGTTTTTAGCTAATGAAATACCTATACACCAACTTAATTCATGCATATTCATTCTTATAATTATTTATTAATACATAGACTTGGATGTTATACTGTGAAATATGCTACCCATATTCTCTATTTTCTCACATGGTTTTTGCATTTTGTTAGATCTCTGCTTTCCAACCACAAGGTCCCTAGTTCCATCCCGGCAGTTTGCCAAGATTTGAACCTTTGTGTGACCTTCTTTTCCACCTAAGCCAACTCAGCTTTCTATCCTTCCGGGGTAGGTAAATGAGTACCAGCATCTGCTGGGAGCTAACCTGCGATGGATCAGTGTCCCGTCCAGGGAGAGTCAAAGACTCTCATCCGTTTAACACTACAGCTACCTGAGATAGTATGGGCCATTAGGCTCGTAAAGGACTTAGCTTTTACTCCAGTTTCAAACAATTTTGCACTATCGGCTATTTGCTGACTCCATGATTTTGTGTTGTATTTTGTTATTAAATAAACTTATCGACCATTTCTCAGCCTCGATGTGTTTTAACATGTTCTTAAATTTTGGCCAATTTTTAGCCTGACGTTCTGATAAAGAAAGAGTGTACTAAGTTACTCTGGGACATTCAGTGTATCGAAAAAATGCATATCGTAGTTTAGAACACGAGCGAACTGAAATTTGGTAAAAACAACATAACACCCCCGTTGTCTTCCATTAGTTCTATTTTTCACGCAAACAAAGAACTAAAATGACGCGAAACCTCATATGTAAAATTATATTTTCAAAAAAGCTCTTGCGAGCTGAGACATATTGTATATATTTTATCCTATAGCATTGTTTTAAAAATTGCCCTCAAACAAATGCTATGGCCGGTTTTCGATTGACGTCATGGCGGCCATGACGATAATGTCTTTTGTTCAACGTGGCCACTATGTCTATTGTCTATGTGTGCAGTGTTCACACGATCATGAAAAGTCATGGAATTTAAAAATGCATTTTCTTGCCCTGGAAAAGTCATGGAATTTTATTTTTTCTCAAGCTATGGCTTTTGGTGAATAATTTTTTTATGTATATAATTGAGCGAAGATGTGCCAAGAAAACGCCGATGAATTTGCAATAAAATAGCAAATTTGAGTTTTTTGCTCTACGTTCAATCACGTTACACTGTTTTTCATTGTTCAGAAGGTGTCATTCAGATTTAAAGCTGGATTAAAGTGCGGTTAGGCTGTTGTGTTGGAGTGGGTTCTTTGATTTCTCGATATTTCTGGGTCATGGAAAATGGCATTTGTTCATGGAAAAATTGAATTTCATTCCTCATTCTCAGTGTGAACCCTGGTGTGTCTTGGGATTGTGTGAAAACCAAGAACACCATAGCAACATAAAGAGTTTAAAAGTCAATCGTTCGAGTAAGTATTATAATATTTATTGTTACACAAACCTTTTGTTTCTTCCGTGATGATCATTACTTGGTAGTCGTAGGGTAAGAAGTTCTTCTAGTACCATATCATCATCTTTGTGTATCAAACATTCACTGAAATAAACGAAATTATACTTATCAACGTGAAAATCGTTGGTGTGATTCTTACTCTTGGCAATATTGCTGTTCATTTCATAGCACAAAGCATTTGTACAATCCAAGAAGACACTTTGTTTTTAGCTGAAAAAACACAATACAATTGGGAAGCCTATAATATACAAGGCTGTTGCTTTGGTAGTCCAAATTCTTGCTCTATATATTTTAACCGCCTACTCCTTTGTCTTTTGGCCTTAACAAATATGGTTAGAATTGTGCGTGGAAGCTTCTTTGAATGCTAAATTGTTTGTCAAGCTTATATGCCGCGCATGCGTGGTTGCAGATACGCTCACACCTAGTTAAATTTGTACAGTGCAGAAAATCATGAAAATTTTGTTTCTCGGCAAATATTGTAGAACGGGCAAATAAAATAAGGTTTTTAGAAAGTAAGATTTTCAGTTAGCTGAATACCTTCTTGTCACCAAACTTTCTTCCTCTCACTGAAAAATGTATGTCAACTGTGAAAATCGTTCATAATTTCATAATAGTGCAGATGCTCTATGGGCAGCACGTGACTATCAGTTTTTGAACAGGGGTACAATCTCACGGCCTTAAAGTAAATTTGCCCAAGCTTTAGCATTTTTTCTCGTTTTAAAGGATGTTTTCAATGTATTCTAGTTTTAAAGGAAGTTTTGAGTTTCTTTTTCGTGCTTTATACATGTTATGGTATCAAGTAGATCATACAAGCCTTACCTCGTATTAACTTTGTCTATTTCGAGGATTAATTTCAGTTTCATTTTATTATTATTATAAAACAGCCAAGTTTTTTTTAAAAAAAACGTCAAGTAATTGAATGCAAATAACAGCTATTGTTTAGACAAGAATGTGGCAAGACTGACATAATTTCGTTCAGAAAGACCTCGAAATGACCAAGGTCCTATGAATGTGTCTCCTCCTTTTCTTTTCGTTTTCATCCAAATATGTTTTGTTTATTTACTGTATTATCTTGGCCACTTTTTTTTCCATTTTGCTGATTTATGGTTGACTAGACAAGGTTGAAATCTAACAGTCGAAAAGACAGTCCCAGACGCACACTTATAAACACAGACAAGTCTCCGAGGGCCTATACGGTTTAACCTCCTTATCCGAGAAGACGTGCCGCAGAAAGTCTAACCACTTGCAGATGTTAGAGCAAAGGCAGCACCTTGAGTGTTGGTCCAGCCGGGAATCGAACCCAAGCCTGGCTAATCAACCAGGGGCGGCTATAAATGACCAATCATTTCTCCTTTCACTTCAGGCGGCATAAACTCTAACGGTCCCTAAGTATTTTTACCTAAAAATACTTCCTTAGTATATTAATTTTTTAACTTATTCAAGAAGTCACTTGTCCATGTAATTTTTTCTAACTTTAGGTTTCATATCGCTATACATACAGTAGCAAGATGTGAATGCTCGATCACAATAAACAACAATTATAACTTAGCTGAAAAAAACTCCAAAATTGATACATGTGGCAACAGTTTCTTAGGGGCCTCTCAGAATTTATGCCGCGGGTTGGCGCCGATGATCAATCGGTCGAGTAATTCAATTTTTGATTCACCAAAAAGTTGAGTAATTCAATAGTTACATGATTAAAAATTTGATATCACAATTGAAAATTTAGTCGTGCGATGCCGGGGAAAAGACAGAGCCATGTGCATGGCTTTATAACGTGGCTTTCAGTCTATCTAGTTTTATGTTGTTAATGCAGTAAAAACAAGAATCTGTCAGTGGGGTTGGGTAATTTTTTTCCAACTCAGTTCAAGGTTCGGTACTTGAGCACTGAACAAAAAATTTAGCCTCGCTGTTCTATATAGTGATCGGTAACAACCTGAGGCATAAAGACTGAACAATTCCTTATAATGACTTTTCTTTACAGTAAAGCTTATCTTCCACAAAAACTGCCCTCTAGTTCATAAAAAGGAATTATTCAAGAACAGTTGGTGTAAATCAGTGTGACCAAGTGATAAAATGTTGCTCGTTAATGAGAAAATTTCAGTAAGATAAAGAAATAAAAGATTTTAAGTAAGAAATGAACTATTGAAAACAGGAATGTATAAGGTGTAACAGGACTGAACATAAACGTTTTCCGCTTCTAATACTGTATGTATTAACTAAATTTATGTAATGAGTTTTATATTTATGCTTCGTTAAAAGGCAAAAAAAATACCTGAATAACGTGTAACTTGTTGACAAAATCAGGAAAAGGACTGCGGTACCACAAAACACCATCCTCTTAGTTAGAATCGATCAGTGTAGTGTATTTCACCATGCGACATGTACCTTTTATCCTGTTTCTGAGGAAAAAAACAATGCATAACTTTTCGGCATCTTTATTGACATTCTTTGTTATACACTTTACATAATTATCCCATACAGGCTAAAACTTTCTACATCTGCTCCTTTGTCGTAGGAAACGTCAGTGGGGAAGAAGAGATACCCTAGTTAGTTCTGGAAGTTAGTATTTAGGTCCGGAATTGTGTGGGAATAAATCAATTTGATTGCATTTTGCGTTGCCGGGCTTTTACTAATTAATGTTGTGCGTAGGATCAAACTTCGAAAAAATATGCCCTTGACTTAAAAACAAGAAAGGATTGTTAAATGAATTAATATATATAACATTATTATGTCGTGTTGTTTCCTTTGAACTTAAGACGTTTTCAATAATAAATTGCTTCCAAATTTACGAGTAAAACTAATAAAGGCTATACTAGAAAAATGTCTTTCTATTTCTAAACCAAAACATATTTATCTACTTTCTTGAAAAAGTCGGTGGCAAACAAAAATATTATTGTTTTCAAATTGATCAAAGTCACTGAAAAGTAAAAAATTCTAAAGCAGCCTTTGAAAACAAGCTGTACTGAACAGCAAAACGTAATGCATGTTTTCGCCATCTTCTCGATCCGAGTGGTCTTTATTTTTCTTTTAATAAAAGTTTAAACTGTAGGATTTTATGATTTCGTTATTCAGTTTCAAAGTTTAATAAGAAGCGGTTGCACTGATACAACTTATATTATACAGCTGAGACTGTATATCAGGGTAATAGTCCGTTTTATACTAAGTATATAATCATATAAAAGATTCATGCACGTGAGACAGAGATATCTTATCTTATCAGTTAAAATACTTATAAATGAATGAAACGCAATAAAATCGATGGTTCCAAAGATGTAAGTAAGATACGCTAACTAGAAATTTGTTGAATAGATTTAAAAAAGTTATAGCAGACGTATTTTAGACAACTAAATTTATGATCATCAGCTTAAGTTTAGTTTAGGAGCCACTGCTGGCAATACCAATTACTCAATTGGATTGTCAAAGACACAAAGTTTGTTTTTCTTTACATTTAATCCATAATAAATATACATACTATGAAACACCATGCACCATTAAGTTTTGTTTTATAATCCGATATTTGAAATCAAAAGTGTCATACTTTTTAGAGACCACCAACTAGCGCGAACTCTGCAATCTGTGATCGGCTAATTTATTCACTGTCAGCTGTGACATTCTTGATAGAAACCATTTTAGAGTATAGAATGAGAAATGCTGCGATCTAATTGGCTAATCTACTCACTGCTACGTTTTTTGAGATGATAGAGCGCCGTTATTAAAGGCATCGATGAAAAACTAAAACATATCGCAATTAATTTTTGGGTTGTACATAAACTACTAAGTGAGTGTGCGAAAAGATTTTATGTTTTCAGGCTGAAAAAATTCAAAAGTTAAAATATTTCAAAAAACAAAAATACCTAGAAATAAAATTAATTTTTATTAACACTTTTGGTTCACAGGTGTAAATTTTATTAACAGACGCGTGGCGAAATTAACAGAAAGAGTGACAGATTTTTTGTTAGGCTTTCCAATTACATTGACGACAAGCAAATTCATCCTAATGTCACTCGTATATCCGTTCGTGATTTTGTCATTATTTTGTTGTATTTATATCCCTTCTAATCAAATTATTAACTATGCAAATTGTCAGTAGAAATTGACGTTAATACCAAACAATATGTTTCTATTTTAAATAACATTGAGCTCATTCAACCTTGATGGCTGTGAAGGAAATAGGCTTACTCGTTTCAAGGCGGCCAAACACTTCTCTATATTCGTGGCTTTGTTTGATTTTGAATCGTTAAGATTTTGTACACAAACGTTTTTGTCCGTCTAAGCATACGGATTTTAAATGTTAAAAGTTTCTTAATCCAAATAACATTATTTATAATATGTAGTGCTGCAAGCGACACGCGTTTGAGCTCGGCGCATGGACTGGCAAACTTTGAGCGCGCTTTTGTTATCCGTGACAATTTCGATCTAAAAAAATGTCCTTTTGTACGTGGAGTATTTATGGTATTTTAGTAACTCGTGACAGGTAAACCTAATATCAAACATGTGATATTTTTGTCACGAATTACACAAACAGAGCTAAAGAAAACTGTACTTTAACAGAAAAATGTAGGTAATGCTTGTGATAGTCCGCGCTGTTTGAGGATAAAGTAACTAGTACTTGGGAACTGGAAGAACTCCAGATACTTAAACCTTCCAGTCCCAAGTTGTACTGTTAAATTCTCCCAACTTGAGCCCATATTTTCCTTTTAACAAATTTGAGAGAAGTTTACTTTTAATCTTCAATAGTTTACTCTGTTTGATCAATTCTTATTTTCTCATTACCAAATGTCTTATGTTGTATGTGTTATGGAAGGAGAAGTTGGGTGTTGA
>JAPEIX020264596.1:0-14771 GCA_026122405.2 Zoanthus sansibaricus
CTCTAACCTGCCACGTCAGTGTGGGAACATTGGACCATATCATGGCAATTTGTTTTCTCGGTCATCTCCTCATGCTGCCAAAACAATCTCGCGAAAATGGTGCACAGCAAAATCCAACAAGTGTCCCAAAGGGTGCATAACCTAAGTGACCCTTTCATCATATTTCATCAGACATCATCAGACTATATCAGACCGCTGTATCGTATGTTGAAGTTCAATCACTTTTTTGAAACATTCCTTGATGTCTCCTTTTGAAACAGTTTTTTCCTATGGTTTTTCTGTCGGAAAGCCTGGCTAAAAAATCATCCCCCCATGGGATGACCCCAGGCTCACCAGCTTGGCCCGAAGATTGCCATGAAGTGCTCGGTGAAGGACGCCCGCTGCCCATGGGTGCGCTGGTACCTGTATGAAAACACCAAAACGGATACCACATGGAAAATGAATATGAAAATGAATATGCGTCCTTCGTCCTTTTCGTCCTTTTCTTCCTTTTCTTCCTTTTCTTCCTTTTTTCCTTCTTCTTCTTGTTTGTTTTGTTCTTTGTTTTCTTTTGTTAAGTCCCTCTGGAGGTAGCATACAGCATTTTGATGTGTGTTGCACAAATTTTGGTAGCTTCTAGCCAGCCTTCATTTTGGGACTTGGAACGCTTTCCACAGTGACCCCTTTTAAAAGCGACCCCATGCGACCCCTTTTTTACCGGTCCAAACGTACGTCGAGTGCTCTTTTTCGTACGGTGTTGTGCAGTGGGTTTTCGCCAGGAAACACGACGATCCAAATGATCCTGATCGTTGGCATGGTCCTGGCTTTCATCGGCAAAACTTCATCGACTTTCCAGACTTTCATTTGGAACAGCAACAAGATTGAAGTGACTCGTACCCAGGGTGATCTGGGCGGACTCCATTAGCCCTGGGACGAGACTCTGATTTCTTGCTGAACAAGAAAACAAAACAGTAAAAATACGAAAACCCAATTTATAACTCGGCCTTTTTTTCGAATATTCCAAATCCGAGTAATAAGGAAAATGGGGTAAAAATCCAAAATTCCGACTTTTGCACACGTAAATTTTCTTCATTATGCACGCACTAGACTCTCCCCATAACGCGGTTTAGTAGGGTGAAAAACAAAAAAAAACAAATTTAATGTTTATGCGTGCGCGTCAGCGCGTAAGAAAAAGTAATTGCGTCAACTAGAAGTCGATTGATTACAATTATCATCGCCGTAAAAATAATGCCAGGCTTATAATTATATGTTTTAGTGTTTGTTTCACCGCTTCGCAAAGGAAAAAAATGCCATAAATTGTAAAACTTGAAGCGAAACAAAAAGCTCCTTGGCTTGAGAGGTCGTTAAAATCACTTCCAAAATTTTTTAACTTTTTTGAATTCTTTAACAAAATAGTACGCTTAAGTTTTAAATTTATTTGTTTTATGTTTTATAACTTTAAACTTTGAACACGCCAACTTCTCAGGCATCTACTAAAATCAGGACAATGGACGATGGACTTTGGACGATGGATGATGGACGGCAAAACTCGGACTATTGAAATTTGAGAAACCCTTTTAATTGTAAAGTTATATTTCAAAACATCCGACACATCCAACTTTTCTTTCCATACAAAGAACATCTCAACCGATCACAACTATCCAAAGTTACTTATAAAGCTATTTGCTTGAATTGTAATGATTTTTACATTGCGGAAACTAAACGAAGACTTCACGACTGGATTACAGAACGTTTCAAGGCTCTTTCGAAATCTGAACACTTTTCTGCTGCTGCTGACCACGTCAAAACAATTGGTCAACAACATAAAATCAGACCATTTTGACATTTTGGCTTTCGGAATAACTGATTACCACTGTAGCGTTACAGCTACATTTTAATTGTTTAAGAATTTCAGCTAGCATTCAATGCAATGTTAGAATCGAAAAGCTTCTATAGTATTAGTAAAGCTTTTCAAATGTGTCATTTTTAGACATTTCCAAATCCCCATTTGTACAGTATAAATTGATTTTAAATAATTGTAACAGTTTTACTTTTGAAAATGTTTGTTGACGAGCTTAAGACACGTTAAAACATGTAATTTTTCAAACACTAATATTCTAAAGTAGCTAAAAACCGGTAAAAATATGATTTTACACATAATCTATTTCCACTTTTATAAAACACGGTGCACGAATGCTGATTGGAAAGTTTTTATTACCAAAGACTAGAAAAGTGTACCGTTTGCTCTCATAGTGAAAAACTGTCAAATTGTCCTCGGAATTTGCTGAGGACATCTGGTAGTACACGGTAATAAAATTGCCCTTTTAAGAGTCCAACTGAACTCTAAAATGTCCTCGGTAATTGCTGAGGACATCTGGTAGTACACGGTAATAAAATTGCGCTTTTAAGAGTCCAACTGAACTCTAAAATGTCCTCGGTAATTGCTGTGGACATTTGGTAGTACATGGTAATAAAATTGCCCTTTTAAGAATCCAACTGAACTCTAAAATGTCCTCGGTAATTGCTGAGGACATTTGGTTGTAAACGGTAATAAAATTGCCCTTTTAAGAGTCCAACTGAACTCTAAAATGTCCTCGGTAATTGCTGAGGACATTTAATTTGGTGGGACACATTAAAATTTCCGTTTTCAGTCCACCAACAGAACTCTGGCCAGAGAGTCCTTGGTAATTACTAAGGACATTAATTACTGGTGGTACGTGATAAAATAAGCCTCCAATCTGACATGCAACCGAGTTTACTCCAGAATGTTCTCCAAAGAAAAAGTTTTGTACTATGTTAGAATTTTAAAATTAAATGCTATACAAATCATGTTAATTGCATTTATAGTAAAAAGACAACTCATTTTATTTTGAGCCTAATGTAGAAGTGAATTTGTTTTAAAATGAAATAATAGATAAATAGATAATTAGTGTTCTTCTTGGCTTTGCAATTTAAAAGTTCCGTCTAGCCTTATGTAGTTAAGAAGGAGCTTGTTCTTTGTTGTTGTTTCATGGCACACACTGATAAGGTTGCCCTTTTCTTTAACCTATTATTGCCGCTTCAAGGAGATCCAGCGAGTCTAAAATAGAGAAAGAGCCACATGTGATTACCAGAAAAAAAAAATAGATATAACGAAAATATAACATACTGCATACATATTGGAAATTACAGATTGAATACTATTCTGGAGTGGAGGGAATAATGCAACTGGGGGCACTGATTATAACTTTATTGTCAGTTATATTTACCTTACCTTAGTTGCAACCAACTTCAACTACCGTTCCACTGATAGGAACGGCCCCCCAAAAATGCTTACTTACAAAATGGCTAATGTTAAATGCAGATTTTTTGTAACATACGGTACAGTTTATATCTGGCATAATATGGCTGATTAAATTAATTTTTAATATGTGCGTGCCTACAGTTGAAAGTTGTCTTAAAAACAATAGTTCTATTTGCCCTTTTAAAACTTTTCTTCATTCTGTGATGAAGCCACTTATTCTTATCATTGTATCGTATTCAGTTCGCGAAACAACAGAAGCAAAAAAACAAAATGGATATCCCCTAACTTGCTAACTGGAAGCCGTTTCCAGTGGTGTCGATCCTTTTCACTTGTCCTTACCATGTCAGCCTCAACTTAAAAAAGAGCTCTTCCACTCCACACATTTCTGCCACCTCTGCTAGACCTTCTGTCTTGCCATCTCACTCCTGCTTTGTGTCCCGGAATCCTGCAGTCACATCTGTAGAATGCAATCTCTCTGCTTGTCCGTACCCATTTTTCTGTTCCATACAGTATTGCATATCTCTAGCAAGCTTCATATCCCTTACTGCTAGTCCTCAGTCAGTCCTATGCTGTGGTTGTCCAATTTAAACTGGTCATCCTCTCCACACCGCCATTACTCTTGCTTGCACTTCTCTCTCAACTCTGGCTTCACAATCCAGCTCATCTCCCAAGTAGGAAAACTGTTATTAATAGTACTTCCTTCAATATGCCTCCATTTACTACCAATCTAAGAATCTTGTCATCTCCATGGCAGTCACCACCTTCTTTCTCCCCCATTGAGTTCTCCGTCAGAGTGAATGGCACTCAATACTAGTACTGACAACTGTGTTATTGTATTAATTTTAATGTGTATTTTTGGCATACTTTATATATTCTTTGGGTGTTTGCAGGATGCTTTGCCGCAGTTGATATGTAGTAATACTGAATTTAGACTTCTGCTATACACTGCATGTAAAAATGCACCAACTCAAGTACTTCAGGTTTGTGTTAGAACTTTGCTCTGTTAGCTAACTCATTATGAAATACATGTATGTATGTTACTATTAATAAGTAAAAATAAATTCACCAGAGACATTCATATAATTATTGTATTTTATTACCTATTAGATACAATGTATGAGTGTTTTACTGTAAAATATGCAACTCTTAGATTTCACATGAAACTACATCATTCTGGGATAGGAGTGACATATTTTCCATATCCTCACTAGTGAAGATATTGCTGACATTATTCCTTTGTTTTTTTGTCTTGTATTTTTTATTTTTGAAACACTCAAATATTAATTATATTGTGTAATACAGAAAATTACACAGTGGCACAAACATGTGAAGTTTATCTTCTTGAGGGAAAAAGTTACATTGTGGAAGTAAAGTCACATGTATTACCTTTTCAGATGACTGGAATATATTGTCAGATACCTTTTCCAATAACATACACTGTACTTAATAATACTTTACTCTAAGACTGTAACAAAAATTAATTAATGATTGTGAGTGTTTTCTTCCCAGGATGATCTTGTTATTGCAGCAGTTACAGTTTAAGAAATTTAATGTTTTCTCGTTATACTGTTTGCTTTGTTTTTTTCAATAAAACATGTTTGCCCAACATTTTCTGGAAGAGCTGGCTTTTACCTGAATAGTACAGACACTATGGCATGCTCGTTAGTGCCCATACTAAAGGTTCTAGTGTTGTTCACAGTATGAAGTGCCAAAGAGTTTCCACCACAAAATTAAACGTAACTCATATTAGTTGATTTGGAGTGAAAAAGTTATTAAAACGAGTATTATTTGATTTACACAGGATTTAGACAACTATCATTCCAAGATTGTTTACAGAGACCCAGAGCTGTTTTCAACAGAACTGTCTGAGATTTCCTCATCAACACTGAGTTATGTAAAACATCTACTAAATGAAGATACACAGTTAGGACATGAGGTTATTGCTCAGCTCACGGGAGAAGGCCGATCATATTTGAATAACAACCAAACCTTACAGAAACTTTATATTGAGTCCATTGAGCAACACTTACAGACAGTAGACTCACATGTCGCTGTTAATACTGATGAGAGTTTAGATGCCATTTGTAAACAAGCATATTCTTATGTATATCGCTTGTTGTCCTTGATGAATCCATGTTCAGACATGACTCATTTATCTCCAGTTTTAGACTTGCTCTTCAAAGACTTGCTTAAAAGAACAAGGTTAAAGGGTCACAAGCAGCTAGTTATTAGTAAGATTTACAGCTGTTTAATTGGACGAAAAACAACATATTTAATTAAGAAATTTTCAGATATCGAAAATAAACTAAGATTAGAGATTTGTGTCTGTCAAGGCTTGGAGAAACAGTTTTATTTGATGCAGAGCTCAGTGGGAGAACTTCTACCATCGGTTCAGGTGTCTTGCTATCAGTCGTTACTAGATGATCGACAGGAAGCTTGGAAATTACTGTATTTTCATGGGATGAATGGGGAACATGTTCTGGAAGATATTGTGGTAAGTACAGTACATAACAGAAAGTCCTATTTTCCTTAAAAACTTTAGATCTGGTCAATGACATATAGTAATAACTTTGGTTTTTAAAGACAGAGTTAATAAAAATTATTACTCACGCCAAAGCAATGCAAACCAGCACTAGGTACACTCTTCTTTTTATAAGAATATTGTTTTTCGACCGATTCTAGGCCTAAAATATTCTTACGAATATTCTTAGTTTCAGTATTATCGGTAACATAGAATTTTCGTCTTTAAAATGACTGTGGTATCAAAGCGATTCAAAGGTAATAGATCTGTAGTTAAATTGACAAAATGACGACACTTTTGAGTTTGAAAACTGACATGTTTTAGCAGTTACAACTACAATCATCAAAGTCTTATAAGACCACTCGGGGATAACTTAACATCTATATTAACTGTGTATAATTTCGTTGATCCTTCAAGTTCTAACTTAACCTGAAGATGACTTGAAGAGTCGATAAACATTTGCTTAACCGTTAACTTTTTTTTAAAAACCTTTACACTATTTTAATATTTTAACCTTTTATTGGCATTCCTAATGATCACTAATATAATGCTATTATTTCTATACTATTGATGGATCGAGTCGGTACATGTATGATGAATCTCCGATTCTCAGCCAATTAATATCTCTGTCTGCGATGGCTGATGAGACTGATTTGCAAAGCACAAACTTGCTGACAGTCATCGTAGACAAGCTGCGAGTCATGTAAAGCTTGTTTATTAATCAGTCGGAGCAGCTATGGCACCATGGCGTCGACAACGCTCTTCATTGGGCCTGGTGGTCCTCGCTTCGTCAAGCAACAGGCATACTGTGTTGCAGGACTTAGTTGCGCCAATGAGTGCAATCTTTAGCGGTCTCTTCGAGGGATGCAGGGTTAATACCGTAACTCTACAGAGAAATGTTAAGGACATCCTAGTAGCACTTACGCTGTCCACCCTGCAGTCTCTTTCCATCCTGGGATCTTATTCTACTTCTACTACTACAGTGGAACCTCGATTTAACGAACCCTCGATTTAACGAAGTCCTCGATATAACGAACAATATCCTATGTCCCAGCCAAAGTTATAGTAAAATGTATGGAATAGAACCTCGATATAACGAACCTCGATATAACGAATTCTTCGATATAGCGAACATAATCCAGAAGCCCAAACGTAAAATTTACCTCGATATAACGAATTGCAATGTCAACATAAGATAATATAAACATGAAGATAATATAAACTGCTGCTGGTTTTTGTTTTCTTGCATCTAACATTTTGTTAAAGTTTTGTTACACGCCGAACGCAACTCGCGTGTTGAGAAAGTGAAGAAACTCTCAAATATTATTGTTATGTTATGTTTCAACTGTAAATGATTTTGGCAAAGATACAAACATTAAAGGCAAAAAATTTAAATCTTTGAAATCCGGAACTGTTGGGTAGTGCAACATAACAACACTAAAGCCAGTTTTCTTGTTTATGAAGACAATTTTCTGTAGACATTAATCTCTATGTTGAAACATTTTTAAATCGCTGCTCTAAACGTGTCAGTTTTTTTTGTACCGTAAAGAAACTTTCGCTGAGCTTCTGCTCAAATGTGAAAATAATTGATGCTGAAAGTCACCATGCTTAATAAATGCCGAATTGCATCTCAAAACGTGGCACTTCGGGTTCACGAAAATTGCATTGAATTGCGTGACAGAGGTCACCTGTGTTACAAATCAATCATTAACTATGACCTCTATAGCGAACTTTTTGGTCATTTCCAATCAAATTCGTTATATCGAGGTTTTCGATTTAACGAACTCTCGATTTAACGAACAAATTTGGTCTGTCCCCTGCAACTTCGTTAAATTGAGGTTCCACTGTATACAGTATGTTTGCTTAATATAAGAATGACCAAAATGATAACATTTTAAAAATATCGAGACACAAGTTTTCATATTATAGGCGATTTTGCATTTGTGATTAGATTATATTACATATAATTTTATATAATTATGCAGCTGGCCAACTTGTATGCATATGATTATGCAGTCGCACTCCAGAATACCCTGTCAAGTAACCTGAATGTATGTTTTTTTTACCTTAGGAAATGATTTTGATGACAAAGCAGCCAAGATCTTTGCTGAGGCCCTTAAGGTATTTTGTAACTTTGATACAAAAAAGACAATGCAATGCAATACATGTTTATTTGCATTCTCTTTTTTTAGTTACAATAAATAAAATTATTACACTAGGTTACATTGAATTGTTTGTTACACTTTGCTAAACTATAAGTGAATCTGATTCGTGAATGCCTAGTGCCTAAATTAACCATACGTTTTTGCCTTAGACACTATATATACTGTATATAAATTAAGTTACATTTCTACAAGAAATGCATGTTGAACAAACAAATGATTTTTAGCCAGGTTTTGGTTGAAAAGTTTTATCATCACCAAAGGGAAAATACCAAACTGATAGTTCGAGCAATACAGTGGTCTGAGAGGAAAGGACTAATTATAACGCTCAAAGTATTTCCATTTGTGCTACCAGTGTTATGTACTTGTCTAGTACTGTAGTGATAAACTTTTCAATCAACCAATAGTTAATTATATTATCGTGAACTGTACAGTACTGTAATATAATTATATATAATTATATTAAATTTGTTTCTGGCATACATTTAAAAGCTTAAATTAGAAACTAAGCAAATTAAACATTCAAATGCCAATTATTAAATAAACGCTAACAACAGAAGTAAATCCTAAATTATACTCAAGATTCTAGAAAAACAATTTATGTGAAATAAGGCATTGCAAAGATGAAAATTTGGTTTCACATCCTTTGAATGGATTGATTGAATTGTTTTAGCACTTGGAATTACTGTGAGTGATATTGTTTTCTACTACAAGTCTTTCATCATTTATCAGCTGTTTCACATCTTAATGTGTCTTCCTTGCTACAAGGGACTTTCAAAGGGAAATTATTTTATTTCGACCCCACATTGTTTCTAGTTTCTATATCTTCCAAACTACAATAGTTATTCAGAAGATCATCATCATCTTTGTTTCCTGTCTCTTGTTTTCCCCTCCTGGGGTTGGATGCAAAAGGAAATTCAGAAGTGTGTAAATGTTTTTAACTTAACTAGATATAATGGTAGTGCTGAGTTGTTCAAAGGCTGATTTATTTTAACCATGATGGTTAAGTAAAGCAAAAACTGTAAGCAGCAATTTCTTCTCTAAAAAATGTTGACAATTCTATACAAGAAACAGTTCAGAATTTACAAAAGCAATGTGTTAATCCCCAAATCAGTTTTATAAGGTTGGAAACAAGAACATGGTTTGAAAAGTTACGTAACACTGTGTTAGTGCTACTGTAATTGGCCTTTGAACACCTTGGAACCAGCCTGTTTGTGATTTCTGGATCGTATGTTCTTTGCAGTCCAATAACAGCTTAAAGTATTTGTGCCTAAGTCATAACCAGTTTGGAGATAAAGCTGGTCAGCTATTGGGTCCAGCAATAGGTAAGTACACTTCCATACTAGTATTGTACAGTAATTACTGTATCAACACGCAAGCAGCCTTTGCAGAATAAAGGTTCAATAGTTTAAGAAAAACTTTTGCAATGTGCCAGCAAGTAATTAAAACGTTTGAATCAAAAGGTGATAGACACTTTTTAAAACTTATTTTTCAATTAGTCTCATAATTCTGGTCATGAGAAAGGCTTCGACGTTTCAACTGCAATCTGCCACGGTATAGACTGTGGCAAGAAATGCTTTTTATATACCGTTTCCCATTTAGTGATCAGTACCGAAATTGATATGGAATTTATTATAAAATTGTCTATTTATTCCCTTAATGGATGATGTATTTTTGATTATACACATGATGTTTTGAGCATAATTTGCTTTTCTTCAGAGCATCGCAAGTGACTTGAAAGGCTCCAATGACCATACTGCACCAAGTTACTGTCTACTATTTGTAACTAGCTAAATAGGCAGCTGCACACAGACAACAGATCTTTATATGATAGTGTTGAGAAAATTTAGGGTTTGTATAAAGAGGCTAAGATATCTGTCACTGTGGGAGTGGGAGAGCAAAAACCAAATGTACAACCATAGGAAGGGGAGGGCCTCCCCCCTTCCCTTCCCAGTTTTTACTCCATCCTTTGTGACTACTACTGCAATTGTCCTAAGTGTGAGAAAACGGGGAAACATTTATTAGTTTTAGACACGCTACTTTTGTTTCATATGGCGAGGAAATACTTTTTTCAGACAAACCAATTTTCAAAATTTTCTAGGGGCCCTGTAGAAGGTTCAGTATTCAGTTGATTGTGAACTCCCCCCTTCCCCTCTCATTTTCTACCCCATTGGGCCATTGTTTTTGTAAGCAGGCAGATTAATAAAAAAGTGTTAATAATGCCACTAGAAAGTGTCTATATTAAAGATTGAATTTTTTTTATTTTCTTATCTGGGTTTCTTTCGAGTCATAACTAGTGTTTCCCTATTCTGCTTATTGGCATGTGTGAGAAAACCAGCCTAGGAGATTGAAATGACTCACAGCTGTTGCAATTTAGCTTGAAGGCAGTGGAATAGTCTTCATCTTCATTTTTTAAGCATTTTAATGTAGTTAACGGTTTTTAGAGTTTTTTTACGTTTTAGAATATTTTATTAGCGTGTTTCCATTTTTCCTCTTGTATTAAAAATGTGAACATTTTGTAAACAAACGGATATAATTTGACAGAGACAGAGATGATGAAAGTTAGTGTTGCTTTTTCCATGTGCAGTCAAGAAATGTTATTAAACTTGCTATTTCATTTCATATTCAGCTGCTAATGACACGTTGGATGAGCTAGATCTAAGCTGGAACCATCTCAGGAGCAGAGGAGCATGCGTGTTTGCCTTGTCTCTTAAGGTTAGAATGTGAGCCTCATCTTCTAAGATAAAGCGGAGACGATAAAACACTTAGATCCAAGAGCACATGGATACTTGCTAGTTAATATATTACAGAATTTAGTTGTACATTAGACTTAACAAGTTTCTGAATTTTTTTCGATCGTTCTGGGCTGGAAGCGTGCAGAAGGTGATCCTTTAAGTGCTGGGAATTTATTAGTTTCCACTTCGTCGTATTTATTATATATTAGGAATTGTGTTTACAAGCCATTTTAGCCATTTGTATACAATATGTACAAATAAGACAATCCATAGGCGAATCTTTAAGATAGAAAACAAAAGTTTCAGTTAAATTCGTAGGTTCTCTGATTAGTAATTTTAGGGAATTTAACACTTGTAAGGGCGGGGACAATGAAGATCTATGGCAGTTGTAAAAACAATTATTTTCTTTTAGTTTTTCCTTTTTTAGACAATAGATTAATGTTTTTTTCTAGTATGCAATTCATATAGTTGTGAGCAGCAAAAAGCAGATAACGTTGCGCTCGAAAGTGTCACCTGCAAAGGACTTTAAGCTGAACAAAGATTGATCCTAAAAACTGTATATGAATTTATAAGCGATATGAGATCATCTTGCATTGAGTTCAAACCAGCGGATTTTCCTTTTAGGAGAATCTTATGTTGAAAGTGCTAAACCTCGCATGGAATGGATTCGGGAATGATGGAGCGCTTGCCATAGGAGAAGCTTTAAAAGTAAACGCAACACTTTTGGTGCTGGATTTAACGTAAGTTAACTGCAATAACAGCTTCTTTTTGTTCCCCCTACGTATAGTGATTATTCGAGTATTGCTTAACCTCAACACGTATCATCTTCTTACCCTTATCAGAAATAACAGAATAACGGCTGAGGGAGCTGTGCATATCGCCGAGGGATTAGCTGACAATACCACCTTGCAACATTTGAAGGCAAGTAATCTCTCTTTTTCTTTTCTTTTAGCCTTAAGTGGGTCACCTGTACTGGAAAGACTCTTCTATTAAGCTCTTAAGGCCAGCGTCCCATGGAGCCGGCGCTTATCATTGTTTGGGAGGCTACGTCTAATTGCTTTAGTGCCTATCAACAAGTTTTCCAAAAAAAGCATTAATAAAATTGTTAAATATTTATAAGTAGTATTTTATTAATCTAATATATACCAGTGCTGAGAAAAACACTATAAAAACACATCTGAGCTACAGAAACTGTGTTTTTGCTTATTGACAGAAGCACTTTCACATTTTTTTAAAAACATGACATTTCTTGACAGCAACATTTCTGGTGAACAACTGTTAAGACATCATACCTATATACCATTCTTAGACCCCAAGGTTCATTTATTGCATTTGTTTCTAAGGAACTTTTAAAATAGACTTCTAAATGCGTAGCCAATCAGAACTCAATATTTCTAGTTGGTCACTGCACAGAATTTGATACTAACGACCAGTGGTTTCATTTCTATTTTCCTGTTTCTTATTATTATTCAGATTGGAAGGAATCCAATGCAAAGCGCTGGAGCATATGCCCTTGTCAACTCCATGAAAAATAACCCCGAGACGGCAATTATTGAAGTGGAGTTATCAGTAAGTGAAAATAAAAATGAAGTATAGATGGCAAAAGCTTTCTGGTAGATAACTTCAAGAGCTCCACTGATTGGTCATTAAACTACGTTGGTAGCGGATTATCCCTTAATTCTTCCATGAATAAAAGTTAACCAGGGCTGGGTTGTTCAGAGGTGGTTTAAATTTAACAAAGCAAAAATTAACACCACCATTTGATTTTAAAACTAAGGAAAAGATTCCAGTTTTTATAAAGTACTGCTCAGATTTTACTAGGGAAAAACTTTTTTGTTCCAAATCCATCTCTGTAAGGTTGGGACAAAGACCATGGGATAAATATTTAACCCTGGGTTAGAGCTAATCGGCTTTCAAACAACTGGGCCTAGCATGTTACCAACCATGGATAGCTGTTTCAGCCTTTTTGGGCCACATCAGCATGACAAGCTGACAAACAGACTCGGGATCCAATAGAAAATAGGTAAAATGAAAGCCTAACGCTTGTGGGATGTGGCTGTTAGTTGTGAGACTGATGAATAGGATAGAAGCTGTGGCTTCATAGCTCAGCTTGTGAGGACGATGCACTAGTTGCACTGTCAAGCCTCGGTTAACTCAAGAACCCTTGTCAATCGCTGTTCACCTTAAATTAGAGTGACATTGATGGTCCCACTACGAGTAGGATTGACCTGCTTTCAACAGCTGTGTTTTCGTAGCTCAGTTTGTTAGGATGATTCACCGGTATCGCAGAGGTTACGGGTTCAAAATCCATTGGAGCTTTATATAATATATTATTCAGACTCCCCATTTGTAGTTACTTAACATGCGTACATAACCCGAAGAGAGCTTGTAATATCATTACAAATGTTTAAGTTCAGATTAGAAATAAACTATGTTCACTGTGTCCTCATAACATGGTGAAAACGTTTGGGAAAAAGTAAATGTTTGGGAGAATTTGAGAGTAGATCAGTAAAAAAGCCAAGATACAGTCGAGAATTCTCACAAACTTTGCCGAGGTTGTCACCATGCTCTGAAGGCACGAAGAACGTGCCTTATATCATTTAAAATTTTTTATTATTTTCCGTCTTAACCAGGACCGTACACAGAAATGTTGCTGGGGGGAGGGGGGGGGGAGGTGCGAACAAAAATTGTTCCCCCCAAACATGACGTCATTTTATCACAACTTTCATATTTTTAGGGCAGCATGAAATAGCCAAGCTCTGTGTTGAACTTAGGGTATTTTTTCTTTGCTGCCAAATTAGATTTTATTTTAATTTATTATTGAGATTGTTTTACAGGTAAATAAGAGTTCTTCGAAATATGCTTAAATGGTCATTTGCCATCGTAAACTTTATTTCTTTATTCATTACTTATATAATCAAGTGGACTTTGTGGACCTTTGCGGCTGTTGGGGGGGATGGGGGTTGAAAAGTGTCTATCCCCCTGCGTACGGACCTGTTAACTGTATGAAATTATAAATTCTCACACCTTGGAGACTGCTAACCTTATTGGCCGCGTCATTTTCGTGCTTCATAGTGCTATGATAACTTACTTATTAACCAATCAAAACGCACGTACTATCCAGATTTTTTTATGATATTCAGTGAAGTGTTTTACTAAGTTTTAATATTTGTAGGATATCCGTGTGAACAACGACTTTATCGAGTTGTGTAAAGAAATCGTGCAAATGCGCGGCAACGTGATAATCACTCATGGTGGCTCTGGAGGAGCAGCTCTTGAACCAGCAAGTCGACCATCTCCCATGAAAATACTCAAGAATTACATTGCGGATAATCAGTTGAGACTTCTGGATTTTTTCAACCATCTTGACAAGGATAAAAGCCAAAGTCTGTCAGTCCAGGAGTTTGCTGAAGGACTAAAGGTTTGCGTAGCTAAGTATTTTCAGTGGTAATGATCTAGTGTGTTAATAATATACTGCTTCGTTAATTCTGGCAGAGTACTTTTCTCGATTAACACTTTTCTCTGTTATAATAACAACTAATTAATAGCTACTAGAACGAAGCATGAAATATATCAGGCTTAAAAGGGATCAGTTAAACTGGTCACTTTTTTGATACCATAATGGCTTTGTTGATAAACATGCTTGAAAGCCGCAGTATTTTTGGGTGGCTGGTCACCGTTAGTGGGGGTTCATCAAGGGCTTTTTAGGCAAATCAGGGGCTTATCGCGACTACATCTGTATTATGCGTATAGCGCGCGGTGATGCACGCTGTTTTAGGTGATGTGAAAAAAGCTAAATCTGTTTCCAGCCATAGTGGTCGAGGGAACCCTTGCGTTTATCTTGTTTAACTGCCCCTGGACGGGCCTTTATTAATCGCAAGTTAGCAGATACGTTTTCTTAGTTAAAGGACCGCATAAAGATTAAAAACCTAGACAGCTTTATAATAATAATAATAATAATAATTGTTTATTCAACCTTTTTGCAGTATGAACTGAATTACAAGGCGGGTCCTAACATACATACAAATAATACTACTGACACATAAATATAACTGTTCTTTATCATAATTATTTCATAAATTTAAATATTA
>JAPEIX020265091.1:0-14766 GCA_026122405.2 Zoanthus sansibaricus
CACACGACCTATGGCCCTTAGTTTGGCCATAGGTCGTGTGGGCTCTGGGTACGAGAATGACGAGTTGCGGTCTGGCCAGAACGTACACGCATGCGCACAACTACCGTTTTACACCTATCTAAATCACATGATCGATTTTGATCAATCGCGCGCTCACAGTGAACTTAGGTTGCATATCAAAAATATTGCATGCACGAGCAAATTAATTCTACCTAAATTTAAGAAATGGTAATTTTGAAAATAGTAATAATTAGTATTAACCTAGCAGGTGAATATCACCTTCCGCGCGCTCTGAATGGTTCATCAAACACCGGATATCCTGCGCTATTCACCTCGGTCACTCAACCGTGAAAAACATCATTAATAATTATTATGAAAATATTTACTTCGATTATGATAATTAGCTTACGAATAAATTATAATGTTTTTTCATAAATTAAGAAATGTGGAACGTCATACGAAATCCCGTATGAATTGTGTGAATTTCAGAAAAGAAAATGGCGGCAGTGAATGAAGGAAAGAAGAACTCTGAAAGTATAACTTTCGCTAAAGACTCCGTTATTCTTTTAAGTGATGACGATGAACAAGAGGAATCGAATTCGCGAAATCTTTTGTCAACCTTTGTTACGGAAATAGAGAATTTTGTTCCCAAAGACGTAATAGTTTTGTTGCTGACGAAGTTCGACGAGGCGAGTACGGCGTTTGTGACATCTTCAACGTTTAAAGAAACATTGAGAAGGTTGAATAAAGTAGTTACACAGGAAAATGCATATATTCACACCAGGAAAATTTGTGATCAACTAATTGCAAATAAACATGTGGTAGTAGGTCACAACGTCAATCAAACGCTTTGGAAAACAGAAACAAAGGATACAGATTCTAAAAATGCAGATGATAGCGAAGCGCAAAAAGTGGCGCGGAATTTTAAACAGGATAATACTATCAAGTTGCAAGCACTTGAAAATGGCCAAAATACTAATTCTATTGCAGACAACAGTGACAGCGATGATTTTGTTGAGATAGTTAGTGTGAATTTGATTAAAGATCACTCTACAGCGACTGGGAAAAATGACGTGAAATCACAGCATCTAAAGTCGAAGTCTCCGAAGACAATAAAAGTAGCAGGTTCGAAGGGGTTGGTAAATGGGACGACTACGAGTCACGGAAATCATGAAAAAAATCGAAGCCTATCTCCAAGGAAACGTCAGAAAGTGGTAAAAGTTTTGGAGCAAAAACTTAAACACATAGATGATAGAATAAAAATCTTAAATAAAGCAGAACTTACTCTTGAGGAAATGGAATATGGTGATAGCACATACATCCAAGAATGTCGGCTAAAGGAAAAATTTAATGAAATTTGGAACAAAATTTGTAAGTTGCAGGGTCGGCCTCCACAAACAGGTCGTGTCACTGAGAAAAAAGTAAAGTGCAAGTCTACAGGCTATCCAGAGATTGATCATGCAGTTAAGAGGTTCTTAGAAAAGAAGATTGGGTTTCCAGACGTTTTTGATATTCGCCATGTTATTAGTAGGGCTACTAAAAAGTACAATCTAAAAATCTCACAGCAGGTTCAACAAGAACTAGTAGAAGATGTTTTTTCTGACATAGGAAACAAGTTACAGAAAAGACGGAAAATAGATTTTGAATACAACTTTGGTTGTGGTCTCACAGATGTATATAAAGCTGACAAAGACCCAGCTATGCATGATTTTGCACTGAGGAAAAAGCTTGATAAAAACAAAAGAAAGGGGAAAAAGGCATTGAATAAAGTGTTTGAGCATTATGTCTATATGAACAGACACAAAAAACAAAATGTTAATTACTCAAGTTCAGAATCAGATGCTGAAAAAGAAAGATTATATCACAGTTCAAAAGAGTCAAATGGGGCTGCCTCTAGAGTGTCTGATTCGGAAAGTCATACTGGTTCAAATTTTGAAGATGATGAACAAAATTTACAAGAAAATGATGATTTTGAAGTCAAATTGAATGACAGTCAGGACATTGTGGCATCAGAGGAAAGTTCCATAACCTCAAAAAGTTCATATGCTAAAGAGCCCCTTGAAAAGTGTTCTAATGAAGAAGATAAAGTAGCCATTGATTGTTGTGATTCAGTTGGAGATAGCCAATCAGATGTGCATCATAAGAATGTAGAGGAAATGTTAGAAACAAACCCTAATCAAGCTGATAAAACTGAAACAACATCCTCGAGCTTGAACAATGCTTGGAGTGCTGCTACTGCAGAAGAAAAGAATAAGAAAAGTAAGCGTTTGTGTGATGTTATAGATTCTCTTAAAAGTCAAGAATCTTTCTTAGCCTCAGACAAAGGTTTTGGGACAGTATCTGATTACATTTCTAGTGAACAGGGTTTTGATACGAAACCTTCTAGGAACCCTAAGAATGATCTTGATTCACCAACCTGTGTCAGTGTTAGCTCAAAATTGAGTTCAGATAATACCACATCCAAAGAAACTCCAGGTCCAGCAGTTTCTTCGAGTGAATTGTCAATTGATTTTAAAAAAATGGACCAACCAAAATTTAAGACATCTGCAGTGACGGGAAAAAATAGTTTAACTTCTTCTGTGTCAGTGGATGCAGTGACAACCTCAAAGAAAAGAGTTGCTAATCAGAATCATCTGCCTTCAGAGCGTCATTCAAAAGTCTATCAACTTGAACAAGCTGTTGGTAACAAGCCAGTTCAAACTAAAAAAGATGTAATTGATTTGACATCACCAGACAGTAAACATACAAAAATAGCTAATAACTTTACATTTATGGATGTGCAGACAGACAGTAAGACAAGTTGTTCTGTGGAGAAATTGAATGTGAAACCAGTAAACACTGCTGTTATTGTTATTGACTAGGTAGACGCTTGGTGAGAAATTTACCATTGTGTAAATATGTAATGATAGTAGCTATTTCAAGTGTTTATACCTGCAAATCTTTTTCTGACGCAAAATACTCTCAGGTCCTGAATTACTTTCCCCCAATATTCATTTCTGGAATTTTTTCTTTCTACGACATTTTTACCAATCGCCCCTCCTCCTCCAATTATTAATTTTAAGGAAAGTTTTATGGTGGGCAAATTTTGAGAGACTGAGTACCATCTGGTGCTATGATTTCTGATGGAAATAAAAGTGAAACTTCTACTGAGGACACTTTTATCCCACTCTTCCTCCTGTTAATAATTCTAGCAAAAGATTCCAACACCCTGATTATTTTGGACCTGACAGTATATTAGGGGTGGCAAAACTGGGGGAGTACTAGTCCTCTAATAATTTTAATGGGGAGCCTGTTCTTCCCCAGTAATTTTGATGAATAACTGGGCCTCCAGGTAGTTCTTTGCTAACTACATTGCTAGTACATACTTTTTTGTAAGGATGATTACACATGTTATGTGGTTTGTATTTTTTGTTGATTTTTGTTTTCAATTACTTTTGGTTTTCAAGATTTGCCCATTGGCTGCTCATGTTTACATATTTTGGAAAAATTATATGCTATGAAAAATAATTTAATCATCTTCAAAAACAATTGAAATGAAGTGTATCCATGACTAACAGCTTTTTATTTAAATTTCTTTTAAAAACATACTGGGTTTAAAAGAATGTCAGGTGCTTCAAAAGATTTTTTTGAAGCTCTCCTCCGAAATTTTTTGCTTCTGTCATCCCTGTATATTACAATACACTATCTTCTGATGTTTACAATATTTAAAACTTTAAAAAAAATTCCCCCATCTTGGTACATTGCCACATCCTCAAGTAAACTTGTGATAGCCAAAAGTGATGTCATTTTTGATAATGACATAATAATCATACAAAGAAAATGATTGATAACATTTTATCGAATATTGTAAATTACTGAAAGGAAAAACTATTGGACAATTCATTCTGTTTCAAATTGCTTCATTTCATTAATTTGACATTGAACATATTTGTGATTCTCCTCGGTCCCCTTAAGTATATGGCCATATACCAGGATGATGTAACCTTTGTTCAGTTTCAAAGTGTCACTGAAAGTAAATTTCACAAAAATCCAAAAACTATTTCAAGGAGATGCTTGATGATGTGTGTATATAGTTTGAAATAAAAAAAAGATTTTGGGTTATAAGCACCTAAAATTTGTAGCTGGATTTAAAGGTATGGATGTAATTAAGAATCTGAGCGCTTCAAATCCTTATAAAAAACATTCTGCTCTTTAAATTTGGATATTAAAAAAAAAACAATTTGCTCTAAATATGGATAGTTTGTTTTTGAGAATGTGCTTAGACAAAAAACTACATATTAAAAATAATTTGTGATCATATTAAACACCTTTTATTCAGATTTTAAAGAATGCTGGATAGCAGCAATCGAGTGAGAAATGTTTTTCATAAGGTGCAACTTTATTTTGTTTTTATTCATCATTTTTTTTTTCTGGTATCAATTCTTTGTTAGACAAGCTATATATAGTCATGAGAGTGTATAGTCAAATGATTTATAAAGAATTAATAGGATTATACACTAGAATGTACATTAATCATTATGCACAATGTTTATAGTTCTAATGACTTAAATGTTAATAGAAAGCCTATAAAGTTGTTAATAGTACTTTTTTTGCTATAATTACATTAGTTCTGTTGAGCATTGAACAAAATAAAAAATATTTTTTTTGTTGAATTTGTTTAACTACCAGTACATTCAGGACAAACACAAATCTTATGTTTTGATCATACAAAGAAATATTCAATATAGATATTCTTTTGGGAGAACATTTTTATAAAAATTATACATGTGCAGTAATTGTGTTATGAATTCAAGGACCGTATTGCCGCATACTTTATATTAAACTACATTTTGCCACTTCACAGACTGTATTAGCTGATTTGCAGACAACTTTAGTTGTTATATTTAATTTTAACGCTGTTAGACTATCATGACAGATTTTTTTTGCTCAACACAGTGATTGGAAAGAGATTTTGTTTCAATTGGGAATATTAGATTCTGAATATGATTTGATTTTTGAATAAATTAAAACCTCGCCTCAAAAGGCTAAATATTTCTTTTTTATGTTAAAGTATGGAAAACTATTTTCTTGGTTTGGCCAGATTCAGAGATATTTGTCATATGGAAAGAAGAATTTATGCCTCTGTTTGACCAAAGTTTAGAATTTTTTGTTGGATTTTCAAAAGATCACCCATGGAAAAAAACCCCCCAAAACAGCAAGACAAATAAAAATTATGTACTTCAGCAGAGGCCATGGCCTTTTGGTTCTTGATGTGCACAGCCTTCCCAATCTTAACATTCTACTTTTTTAAAATTTTATGTGTCCACAATAGACCTTTTGCAGCAAATGGTCACATGGTACAAATAATGATATTCTGGGTGGCAAAGGAATGTGACAGACGCCACTGGGAAATGTATAACAATAAAAACTCACACTTTTCTAGTTGATTGTGCTTTGTCTTATGGTTTGTCACATTCCTTTGCCATCCAGAATATCATTATTGTACCATGTGATCATTTGCTGCAAAACGCATATTAGTGTTCCATCCGGGGAAAGTCAAAGACTTTTATCCGCTTAACACTGCATGCGCAGAAACCGATCGAAGTTAAGCATGGACTCCGTGGGCCACTTAGCTCGTGAAGGATTATTAGCTTTTAGTGTTATAGTGGAATGCAGATCAACAACGCAAGCATACCGCAGTAAACAATAAAGAAATAAAACAATAGTGAGTAATTTCAACTTTATTTCGTCTACTTTAACTTCTGCTTCTTAGCTTCTATTTATTTGTCTTGCTTTGCCTTTGATATGTTAGATCAACATGCATGCAGTCTCCTGCGATGTATGGACTTGTGGCTTTATTTTTTGTAATGAAATCGATATCCTGAAAAACAAAGAAAAAAAAAACTCATATCATGCACTATCATATCTCAACACCGAAGACTATCCTCAAATGTAAACCTTTGACAAGGATTAACGTTTCTCAGAAATTATCTCTAAACTTTTTTTTTTTGAGTCAAAGTTATAAGTTCAAGATTAGTCGACGTTGGGAATTGGTCATTGTTTATCGCCTTTGGGGGGATGGGATAACATATCAAAATCCTCAGACTCAGTACCAGATAGTATATAAATGAAGACATGTCCTTTAAAAATATACAAATAAAAGTAACGAAAAACTAATGCTTATCAATGGATAGAGTCTGAAAACAATGTAAAGTTAACCAAAAAATGAAAAACAAAAATAAAAGACGTCCTACTAAACCAAATTTATTTGAAAAAAAAGTAACGAGACATTAATTTTATTACTAACACTGCCAGTACTTTCTGCTTAGACTATAAGATCTTCCTATAACTAAAGCAAAAAATTTCTACGCGAATGTTTTATTAACTAAAGTTACGCCTGAGTTTTATTTTAAGCAATATTCATTGAAACAAGAATTTTCTAAAGCAGAATAAATTGTTTAATAAAAATAAGAATCGCACAAGAAATTAATCATAAAGTTGATTGCTATTTCGGGGTGGACGTAATGAACCGTACCGAGTTTGCAACAAGCCCTGAGGGTGTTAAGAAGTCAGATCCGGTTAACCAAAGTTGTTAGAGTAAACTGGTTATAAAACTTAACAAACTTCAAAGAAAGTTACAATGCTGCTTTGTTTCATGTTCTGTGCATGGTCTCGATTAGAAGTTTTTGTTCTACATGCGATGGTTCATTAGTCTATTGGCCGTTCGCTCATTTACATCTCAAAGCCTTTTGTTATTTGTGCGCGGTCACCGTCAAATCTCAATAGGAAAAAGTAGACCAAAAACGTATAATAAAGAAAGTCATTCTAAACGTTTTATAAACAGTCAACTCTAAAATGGTTACCATAAAAACCTGAGAAAAGCGCCAGTGCCACGATCCACTAGATTCAGGGAAGGATTAAAAGCTAGCTAATCTTGAAAACTTAACTCGAATTTTTATTAAAAAAGCAAAACAACAACAACAACAAAAAATAATAATAATAAATAAATGAAATAAGAGAAACTATTCCTAAAAAAAGTTTTTTTTTTAAAAAAATCATTAAATATTACTACTTTTAGATTATTTTTAATAGAGTGTTTTTTGTTGTTTAGCTGTAAGGTTAAGAAAAGGAACTCACCCGACCAGGAATAGTATGGGCGCCAGCAGGCTTGGTAACGGCACACACAGGAAGAGCCTTGGTATGGACGGTAGTAATACCAGTGCATGCTTCCCCAACTTCGTGGGCAATTTGGTCGAAAACTGCGTGGGCACCTACTGCAATAACGCCTTGTCATGCAGCCCGTTGTTACACAGAGACATGACTGACGGTAACTCCGGATCACAAAATTGGTCATTCCAAATTGCCCTTGACATTTGAACGGAGAAGCAGATGGGCAACAACGTGATGGGTAGCGACAAAAACCACGGTATGACCAAGGATCTAATAAGCATTTGGATTAAAACAAGTTCAAGGACGCAATATGAGTGAATAATAAGCACAAGAACTTCACAGACTTAGACAACAACGACAACAACAACAACAACAACAACAATAATAATTTATTCAAAATTAAAGTTACATTCCATGTATTACATGATCAGACTGATCCGCAAATAGAAGTGTCTAGTCCGGCTATAGGCGGATCAGTGTAGTTAATTGATATAGACTTTAACTTACACAAGGTTAAAGTGAAGTAAAGACAGAAGAAAGAGGAAGGATGGCGGTAGATGAGGGGTAGGGTGGGAATAAAAATTGATCAGGGACACAATGTGGGTATACTGAATACGTATAAGGACTCGACAGACGTAGAGAAGATTAAATAGGCCGAGTTAGATGACGCATGGTGGTAGATCTAGATGAGGAGTAAGGTGATGATGAAGAGTGAAAGGTTGGAAGAAGGAGAGCGTTTGATGAATTAAGGGAAAGTTGAAAATGAAGTGTGGGGGAGTGGTAGTGACAGCGTGGGGGAGTGGTAGCAGAAAGCGGAAAGAAAGTTGGGGAACGGTTAGGGGAAGAGTTGGAAATGAATAATGAGATAATTTAGGGAGAGGCTAGGGAAAAGATATGAGAAGGATTAGGGGGAGGGTGGGGAGAAAAATAATGAGAAGAGTTAGGGGGACGATAAGGTGAAAGATGAGGGGAAGTTAATCTATAAAATTAGGAAAATGATTGGTTCTGTTTACTTGCTTGTTGTTGCTGCTGTTTGCAATACTATACTCACTGAAGTGGTAGTTGTAGCCCCATTGGCCTTCAACCGCCAAACAGAGTCCAAGCAAGAACACAAAAACGAGTGATGCCTTCATTCTTGATCAGACTTCTTTCTAAAATTGTTTAAAGAAAGACAAAGAGCAAAAAAATAAACAGTTTTACAAATACGTTTTACGTTGTTGAATTAAACATTTTATAAGCCATACCAAAACAAAATTAATTTATAAACGGAATGATGCGTCTGTGTTTCTACAGAAACAGTTTATAAAAAAGGATAATTTTTACACCTTAGTGAAAAATAGTTTTTAGTTTCCATTCCGAAACGCCAGTCTAAAAATCATTTTTCACTACGGTGCAAGATTTATCTTTTTTTTTGCAAAATTAATTTAGCTTAAACGTCATTTTGCAAAAAATTTCTAAATCATCAGAAGGCGGATGGAATAATAACGAAATCTATATAGTTATGACGCAAGCGCAATTCAACTCCTTGAGAGTCTACGGCTGAAACGAATTATCGAAAAGAAGAGACAAAAAAGAAAGTAAAACAGGCAATTCTCTTATTCAAAATTTAGAATAGCTTTGCACCACAGTATCATTTTACAAAACATTTTCACAAATCGTGCCACACCCTAATACTCTAAGGAACATCGAAAATAAACTTAACTTGCCTAAACCTCCTACCAACTACTCGAAAACAGCCGACTGATATGTTATGATAGGTCTTCCTTATGAAATTTCCGCCCTCCGGATATCCGTTGCTCTTCTTCACGGCTTGGACAATTCAGAAGGAAAATCAACGAATTTCTAAATAAGCGAATTTTTGTAGGATATCTATAGGTATTACACAACGGTAATATTGTAAATCATTCACTGTCAGTATGGTATTAAAGTATTCTTGAAAAAAGTATTCTTTTTTCATGGTATTAAAGTGCAAAACCAAAATTGATCAACAATGTTTTTGAAACGGCGTAAAATTCAAGTTAAGGGTGTAGGCAGATTTTTCAGCCAGTTCGGCTCGCTCAGCCTTACTTCGGCCTCACACTTTTGCATTATGTTAGTAATCAGCGATGCACGAATTGGCCAAAATTGACAAACACTCTGAACAAAATGAGGTACGTTTTCCTATAAAAACGGGGCGGAAGATTTTCCAAGCCAATATTAAGACAAAAAAACACACGAACACGCCTGAGAGAAGCGCGTGGCAGTTCCGAGTTCTAATTTTTTTGAGATCGTTAGTGTAAGTTACATTCATTGTTTTCCATTAGCAGCACAAAGCAGTTTAGTTTTCAGTTCGCATCGCTGTATTTTGTTCCTTTTAAACATAAAGAATTATTCTGAGTAAATTACTCAAAAGAAAATTAGGATGTAATGAGGTCACCAAATATTCAGCACAAGGATCCTAGGAAAATGGTCAACAAATTATTCACTAACAAAGCCTTAGCAGGCGAAACGTTTAAATATAATAATATAAAAAAAAAACAGAATTTTAACATTTGCCAGTTAAAGAAAACATCTTACACTGATCCTAGGAACACTCAAGGATTGTAACAAGAAGCAGAGCTTAAAATAGTTCTTACTTTGCAATTCAGTAAAAAAAAAAAAAATTTCTTATAGTTTTGGGAGACTACTTAAAATTTCGCAAAGAAACTAGACCTGAACAAAAATCATCTCTCTTACCTTTATCGCTCAGTCGACTCTCTGCAACCACAAAATGGTTCTGTGAGTTCTCTGTGCTCACACTGCTATTTATTTGTACTGGATGAGTAAATGATGTGTCGGCTGTACGTTGATCTGTCAGGTTAACACTAAGCATGGGTTCTGTCTGAAGTGGCGGCTGATCGAAGTTTAAGCGATATGATAACTTTCTTTTATCAAGACCGCTATACAGCACGCAAACCTTCCGAATATTTAACAAACTGACGGAGCTGCAGAATTAATTCAAGCTTTTTTAAACTAGAAGATTTTAATGGAAAGTGAAGTCAAAGTGCTGCGAGCTGATGCGAATGTGTTACATAATTACAAGACAGTGAGATTAAAGAGACCTGAATTTTAAAAAAATGGTTCTTTCATCCAAGACGTTTTTAAACTTTTGATACCATACAATAACAATTTTTTTTGGAAATTTTAATTTTTAAAGTCAAAATAGCTCAGTGAAAATGCCCTAACTACCTCTGAATAAAAATTGTAAAAGAAAAAATTAAGATTGCTCGTGTCCGTTCCGCTTTTAAAAGTCAATTATTTGACACGTTCGTTATGTAATCAACTCCGGACACAAGATACAAAACAATAGCTGAGCGGAGTTAAAAACTACACCCAATATGTTTTACAAAAGAACCTGCTTTATTAGAATCATGAAACTCAAAATTCTGACTTTTACTTTTGAAGTCCTTTAAATATCGTTTGGCGCACGCGATCCTGGAATTTCTGAAACTGAGTTGTCCGTTACGTTATACTATTTTTGTACCTTTATCTTAATTATTCGTATCACTATCAGTCTTATTTGAATATCGTTAAGAATCGTTGAGGCTGAAATCATGGCGGAAAAAGTTATGAATCACGCACAACGAAAAACCAATTTTTAAAAAAACATATTTAGTGTAATTTTTATTTGTTAAACAAACCACCGAGGGATATAAATTCCTTGGAGCCTTTGTCTTCCAGGTGACATAATCAAAAATAGTTTTGCGTCTCGGAATTAGTCTAGCTTTTAAAAACAAAATATGCCTCCAACACTTCGAATTCACAAAACAGCAGCTAGTTACTGAATTGAACTGATAGTTGTGTCCTTACGTGCCAACTGCTGGACTTTTCTTAAATCAGCAAATTAAAATTCGATCGTTTTAGCTTATTGTTTACGCCTGAAATTGAATTAAAGCATTACATTAAATTAAAACTGCTGCTTCTATTTTAAATATTTTTCTGTCCTTAAAGGCTTAATTACGCAACTCCCTGCATGCCCTCTCTCATTAAATGGCTGTTTTGGATGGAACAGTTTAACTGGCGGCATTCAGTAGAAATAAAAATATTCTTGAAGAAGGTTTCGCCAGATATTTATATTGCATGAGGAAAGTAAAAGCTATGCAGACTTGGTCGACCTATTCAATAGCAAGAATCATTTCCCGAAACTGAACTCTGAAGGACTGCAGTTTGCGAAGTGTAAAAATATTTTGCAGCGATCAAAGTGTTAAGGAGAGCTAAGACAACAGTTCAGCTAATACCGGAAAATGCCTATGTCACTGCCGCTTTATCAGTCGGTTTGATCTTATGATTTGTAACCAGATCTAGAAGATACATGTATAGCAATTTTAATTCCCAGTCGATCTTATCATTGTCTCCGAAAAAAGTATATTCCTAAATAATGAAATTATTCTAATAATTTTACACAAAAGTCGTTTTTCCTCAATGTGACAATGATTCTGACAAAGCCCCGTTTAAGAGTATTTTTAATTTTTGCTGTCATTTCGCCCGAACAACATTTTAGAATAAAAAGACAAAACTCTAACTGCATTGGTGGCTGTCCCACAGGGGACGAAGACGATTAAGTATTTTCAAAATCAAAACTAAAATAAAAAAGGCAAAACAATAAATAAAGTTGAGACAAAATCTGTTTTCGAAAACCGGCGAAAAATGAATATAGAATTTTGGCTTTTGTTTTCATGTTTTGATTCTTCTTTTTTTACTTTCAGGAAAACGGTTGCCACTTAGAGTTGCGACACAAGCCATCTTAGAATATCTGCAAAATACAAACTACCCCATTAGGTTCAGCTGGTAAAGTCACTTGAGAAATTTCAGTTTGAACGTTTTTGGTTACGACCCGGAAATTGAGTTTGCAGAGACAAATAGTGCCACTCGGTACGGTGGTCTAACAATCAAGAGCTCAGGTGTGGATTTTGATAGACAAGAAAACAAAGCAGGGTTTGGAAGGTTGCATCGACATTGTCAGCAATATCAGTTTTATGTTTGTTTTAAAAAAAGAAAAAACTCGTTTCCCGATGTAGCGCTAAGTAAACTAGTGTGTCCGTAATAAAGCAGTTTTAAAACTATAACAGTACTGTACATGTCAACTGCCAGCTGCATGGCCACAAAATATACCAAACTGAAGATTTTTTCCCTCTAAGCCTTTAGTTATATACAACTTAGCTTGCGGGCATGCAGACCCTTCTTGTCGGCAGAGGGAAGGCCAACGGTCCTCCCTCTCCATGTTTCGCGCACTCTCGACAAGAAGGGTCTGCACGCAGGCTATATACAACTGATAGCAATGTTTCCACATCGACACACGAAGTTTGGGACCGACCTGAAGCATTACTTTGCACTCACCACTGGTTGATAGGAGAAACCAAGTGTACATTCAGTGAATGCACAATCATTGTGTTAGCAAATGGAGAAAATACAATAATATCTTGAAACAAAAAGGAAAGAAAGAAAAAAAGATAAACACAAATATCGTTATTTCTTGACCCTTGAAACTGTTTCTTTGCCGAATTGGACAAGTTTCTTCTTATATTATACGTATCATTCTTCCCTAATGTCCCCACCCCATGGATTATAAAACCTTTTACTCAATGCCTAATCGGCTCATTTTTGTATATTTCCTTACTTTAATTAATTTCTCTAAGTTACACATTCGGATATAGTTCATTCACTATAATTATAAAAACTCATAGCCATAGTATAATGTAAACATATTTTTAAATCCAAGAAAAATATCCGTAGGGGTCTGAAGTTTTAAAATACCTTGATGATATATCTACATCAGTATGATATTCTTGTATTTATAAAAGCATCAAGTTCAAGTTTATTTCAAGAATATTTAAATAAATATGATAGTAAAATGACAACATAGACACCCAGTTGAAACATATATATATATTTACGTTTAAATCTTGCGTGCAAAAAAGTTAAGGCGGTTTCTTATGATCAGATAGCTATGGCATACCTGTTAAATGTTGCATAATAGATAACCGAATATTATGTAATATGGTATATATAGGCTGACTATGGTATACTAGTTACTGTTATAATCAGTCCTTTCCTTGTTTTAATATGAATTCAATTCAGTTCGCTGTCGATACATAACTATTTGAGTGAAGAATCCGGGCCACTAACAAACTCAACATTATTATTCCAAACACCGTATTTTCCGGTGTGTTAGTCGAACAGGTGTATAAGTCGATCCCTATTTTGGGGGTAAAAAGTCCCACTTATTTCAGCTGACCCATTAAGTTCCTCTTGTAAGAGATCTTAAAAGCTCAAAAACCAGCAAGATAACGAAAAGACAAATAAATTAACAACTCAATAAAAGTCGAAAAACATGAAGTTATTGGTCATTTCTTTTATTGTACTTGGTATAGCTCCTTTAAAGCAGCCGTTCTTTTTAAGCTTTCTACGTTAGAAGCCGTTTACTTTGAAACGAAACCAGTATGGCAGAAATATTACCTAACTACAGTCACTGGTTACTTTTCATCTTAAATCTGCACACATTTGGGAAACTTTCAAATTATCACCGGTGTGTAAGTCGAGGTCGATTTTCGGCATAACTTTTTCGGCCGTCTTAAAAGTCTTGACTTTCACACAGGAAAACACGGTATGTAACACCCAATTTAAAGGTCTAAAAATAAAAACAAGAGGCTTTGCATGACAAACAAAACAAAAGAGACAAATATATTATAAAACTTATCAAATGTTTGACGTTGGCTTTAAAATGTATGTAGATCTTATGATCTCGAACGTTTCGGTAGTAACTTCTACCTTCATCAGGGAATAAATGTTACTGAATAAATTCGTAAGAACTTCGAATATAAATAAATAGAAGTAAGTAGAGGTTGCGACCGAAACGATGGAGATTTTAAGATCTATATATACATTTAAAGTTAGTGTCAAACATTTTAATAATTGTTATAATTCTAATATGCCCGACTGCAATTTTAACAGTATAGACAAATACTTTATTTTGCGTCAATTGCGAAGAAGTGTTTGCCCATTGCATCAGGCGTTAACTATCTATATTATGTAATAGCAAGGGTACAGATTGCATAACGTCGGAGTACTGTTGTTGATCAGTCATTTCCTTGTTTTAATAAGAATTCAGTCTAGTTCAGTGTAGATACATAACATATATATTGTTAATGAGTGTAGAATATAAAGGCCGCTAAGAAACGTAGTGATATAATTCCACCATTAAATAATCTGAAACCAAAAACAATCTACACGCTTGTTTTTAAAATTTTTCGAGACTCACTGTTCTTAATTTTTTGGCTGTTTTACCCTCAATTTGTTCTTAATTTGTTATTTCTGCGAGCGGTTTGGAATAATGAAAAATATCGCAGCCAAAAGACAAGGGATTGAAAATCATTGCTTAGTTATCGTTTGAGGAACTTTTATAATTAGTATTACATGAATACGTGCATGTATATATTATTTGGGACAATAGTAGATATAATAATAGATGGGAAACGCCGCTTCTCTGTTTTTACTGTACACATTGCAAACGTATTAAAATATGATTCAGTAAAGTTTCAATTAGAAACATTTTCACTTTTTTTCAGCCTCAGCCTGAGTTTGTTCTTAAATTGTTCTTAA
>JAPEIX020265640.1:0-14761 GCA_026122405.2 Zoanthus sansibaricus
AAGCATGATTTTCTTGTTTAAGAAAGATTGAATTTTTTAACTTAGTACCATATTCTAAGGCCGGTTTTGGCCGGTTTAGGAGTCAAAGGGTTAACAATGTAATTATTAATTACATTATTAATAATTAATGTAGCAATTTGTAAGCCTACATTGCTTACTGGCTGATGTAGGCTGTTTCAGGAGGGTTAATAGAGACTCCAGTTATCTTTTAGCGGATTGGTTCACAGTTCTAAAAATTGGCCCAGTTTAGAGATATATTGTTTGCCCTTTAAGGTGTTGCCCTATTGTTGTTATAGCATTTAGGGTGTCATTGGGGGCATATAGTGATTCTCAACTTGCTTGTAATGATATGTATACTATTACATAGTTGTAACAGGCAATGAGACACATTTGTATTGGTCAACTTACCTTGATAAAGCTTTTCATCTCTGGAATATATTAATTTTGTATGTATATTAATAGGTCGTGGATGTGACGCTGATGTATGACAAAGAAACCAGTCGCATGAGAGGTAAGAATTGTTTCAACACTGAACAATTCGCTTTTATGCTCAATACATTTTAGGATCAGCTTTAAATTCTAACCATTGAGAAAGTGTTTTCTCTGACACTACAAAGCAATCAATTTAACATTCTTTCCACAATGCTGGGTCAGCGTCTGGTTATTAAAAAAAAACTAAACAAAGTTGTTATTAACGTGTTATTAATTATTTGGTTAACATCCCTAAGTGCAGTAGAAAATAAAGTTGATCCTGAACTGTGTTGAAATGAAAAGTTATATTCAAAGGGCCAGGATCAACTGTAATAATTTCTTTGTCTTTTTTGAAATGTAATGATAGATGTAAAAAATATCAATTTGCTACATTCTCTATTAGTTGATCCTGGCTTTTGTGCTTTGTTTTTCATCAGTAACAAAATGACAGCTGTTTCTTACAATTTCTTGATACTTTTACTTTAAAAAAAGTTGAACGAAAAAATTTAAAGAACTCCAGCTTTAAAAATATTTAAGATTGGAATTTAGGCAACTATAACCAAGCCATAACAGTAAATGGCTCCTTTGATTTTAAACTAATTTTTATAATACATTTTGGTTTCACATTATAATTGTTTTATTTAGGCAAGTGATATAAAAATCAAAATATGCAAAAAACAATACTGTTTAACCAAAAAATTGTTTAAATCACTTACTGGGAATTGAGAAAAAAGGTCAATTAAGCAACTGAACATCGCGACCATGTTACATGGTCTTCGTGAGTTGAGTTGTTAACGTATCAGCTCTATCATATTTGTGTGTGCTGTCATTTCATTTTTTTTAAAAAATACTTACAGAAGATTTTCTCAAAGTACTGGTAATTATAACTCTGACAATCTTAAGTAATATCTTGCTGTGTTGTTAGTCCTTCAAACAATTTGTTAAGCTGTCGTTTTTTGTTATGAGAGAACTTTATTTATTACGTATATTATGTATTATGTTGATTTTCTTATCTATGGAACAGCAAAAAACATTTTACTCTATTCTATTTTCATAAAAGTTTTAATTAGCAGAACTCTATATAAAAACGGGGACTGTTTCACCGTAATTTATCATTAGTTATCAAATATAATAATAGGCTGTAGATTTATTCGTTTAAGTAGCAAAATTATAAAAATTTAAATGTGTTATCTCATTTTTAAGAGTTTTTAGTGAAATAAAGTTTATGAAATTAGTTGTTATTTAATGAACTTGGCTCCTTACACTTGCCATTTTTTTTAATAAGAGGGGGAAATGAACCTGGTTTAGGGTGATCTTGTATCATCAAAAATCTGGAAGAGCAAAAACCTTATTTTTTATTTTCTATTTAAAATTGTCATAAACTAAAACTCTACAAAAAGTGTCAAGACGTGGAAAAAGTTTGAATTGTCTACCAGATGATGATAGATTCAAGTTTATTCTAAACAAAGGTGTTATCTTGAGCATTACAATAATTATGAAAATATTTCAACTGAAAAGTTGATAAGTAATTCAGGGCCAGTTTAAAATGTGATTAGTGAAAATAGTAGTTTAAAGTTTCTTTGCTGTTCCATCTCATAATTGTTTGAAAACAGTTAATTGATTTAGTGTATTTTGGGTGTAACTAATAGTTATTTTATTACTTTTGTATATGTATGTTTTATTTCCTCTCATGATCTCTGTATAATTGTGTTTTAGTTTGCAGTCGATTTTGTTGTAGCGCAATTTAACTCTGATGCTTATGTCAAATAAACATATTGCTGAGTTAGTGTGTAACCCAGGGCTTTAGTCTGGCAGTACAAAAGTATTATCCTTATTGTTATTCATTATTTATGTTATTGTATTGTTAGCTGTATTGTATCAATAAGTATGTTATTTTGTAACGTTCACTGTAGTGTAATGTCAGCAATTTAATTGTAGTGTAAGTTTTGGTAATTATGTGTTTTATGTAATTATTTCTTTTACGAATCAAAGTATATTTAAAAGATATCATTTACTTTTAAACCCTTTACTTTTTTAAGAAACGAGTGTTAAATTATCAGCATTAAGTTTTAAATGTTTAGTTCGAGTAACAGCAATACCATAGTTAAACTTAACCATTCACAGACATCCAAGATCAGGAGTGTTTTAGAAAAACAGAAAATAGTGGGATATGAAAAAAATTGTAAATGATTTGACAAAATTAACAATTATAAGTATATCAAGTACTCATAGCTCTAAATCTTTTCCATGAAAATTAATTGTTATTTAAAACTAAAACGATTAAGTTAGTAAGTCAGGCTGGTAGTACTTAAAATTATTTATAAAACAGTTTCTGTAGAAACACTGACGCTATATTTCATTTATTGGTAGTATTAAGGATCTATGCTGTTAAAATGCCAACCAAGATACTAGTTGTCCTCAGCTAGTGTTAGTCAAGAAATTACCTGTTTTGAAATAATGTAGCCAACACATTAATCTGTCTAACCTAACATGCACCCTCTGTTGTGTTGTTTATCATTTGATTTTTTTTTTGTGTGATTTGCAGTTATGTGTGTTTGTTTGTAAGTGTGAAAGTGTTTTGAAGATCTATTCACATTGTCTTTGTGATAACCTTGATTTCAATGGTTTCTTTTTCTTCAAATGTTTCCGGGAGTGATGGGCAGGGGGAAAGGGTTTGCAGGCCTTCACCATTTATGTTTTAAAATTATGTACTTATGTATTGTTATTATGCTGTAATTCTATATTTGGTAGGCTTTGGATTTGTAACCTTTGATTCCAAAGAGAGTGTCGACAAGACAGCACAAATGCATTATCATCAGATTAATGGAAAAACGGTGTAGTTATTTAGTGTTTTAATTCATGTTATTTAATATTGGCTTGAAGAATTGATTATGGAATTTAGGTGTCATATAAGAAACATATACTTCAAGTGTTTAAAAAAAGTTGATGTTAAAATCAAACATTTGGCTGGCTTTAGTTATTTTTTTGCTTATTAATTATATTTTTTAAAAATGAGGATACCAAATTCCACAGTCAACTCGGCAAGTTGTATTTACCTATGACACTGTTTGATTGTATCCTGTCTACCTATTGTCTTTTCAAATCATTTTTTCTTGGGAAATATATTTTTAAGAACACTTGCCTGTTGACTTCCGACCTAGTTTTAATTCATCATTTATAACTTTTTACTATTCCTGCTGGCTTTGCATTTACTGCAGGGGACTAAAATTATATCATTAACTACTCATGTGAATTTCCTGGTGCTCGCTAGTGAAAAGTAAAAATATGTTCAGTGTGCTTCTTAAGGCCGGTACATCAGTAAATTGTGCCGACATTCCCCGATGGCTGTACTGCCTTTCCCCAGCAAAGATGTCTTGCAACTTTCGAAAGTCACTGGATTTTAGATACTTAGTCTCTAGCACTTGATGACCTTCAATCCAGGTGTACCTGCTTTCCCACTTAGTGTAGTCCACTTGCCAAGCCTTAAGAAACACACTGATGTTTATGAAATCATTAAGCAAAAAAATCAATTTTTAGTTTTGACTTTCTGTATGGATTTTTGTACACCTTTATTCGAACATGTTCATACAGAAAGTGTAAAGGTTAGCATGCTTACAATACCATAAAAAGATAAGTCTCAAGGGATCTATCATTTTGTCATGTTTAGTGTTTGTGTGTGTTAATTTGTGTATTGCCATGAGATGTTCCTCGAGTAATTTGGGAAAGAAATAGGTTGATAATATCCTATTTTCAGCATGTTACTTTAGCTTGTGTTTAAGGATTCTGTTTTAAGTGATATTAGTAATGCTTGAACTGAACCCTGAGTGTATGCTTAATTTTGTCTTCATACACTCTGTGCAGAATGATCAAATAAACTCGTTTTAAAATTAAAAACTGGATGTTCCATTCTGGAATCACTAAAATCTGGTTCTTTGTACAATCAGTAGTCAAGAATTTGATCACTTAAAGAAATAAAAAACACTTAATGCAGTAAAACACTAATGTATAAAGTTCCTTTTGGTCTTCACATGTTTATATGTTCATAGAAATTTATAGAAGTTTTGGTTCTACTAGAATACCTTGTTTTATTTTTTTTCAAATTTATAATCATTTTTAGAATAGTGTAATTACCAGAGGCTATTTCTGTAAAAATAGACGAAGCACTTTGGTAATTGTACTATGGCATGCAAAGCCCTTTATTTATATTATTATTAGATTGGTATTGAGTTTGTTAGAGATGGATTTTAGTTTGTAAATATTTTCATTTTTTAATTTTAAATAGAAAAATTAGTGTCCAACAAATTAAGTTAAATTAATTTACTTCTAAAAGGGGCTTTTAAATTTTTATTTTTTTAGTATTCTTGCTGTTTAGTATAGCTAATGAAGAGGGTTTGTCAGAGTCTGTAAACCTGTATTCTAATCCAATGTATTTATTAAATATGATATTCATATTAGTCTTTTGTAAAGTGGTAAAGAAAAATAAGGAAATAAAATATCAGATTTTTGGTGATAGAATTTTACATTAATGATCGTTACTGGTAATGTATCATGATGCATTTCTCAAGCGTAAGTATGCAAAGCACACTGGGGCACCCATCAACGGCTTAGCAGAATCCAAAAATACAAATTGCTGCCAGTAGGTTCCCATGAATCAAAGACATGGACCCTTAAACGAGTTCCTGTAAATCTGAAATCCTATGACCAGAATTTGTAGAGTAGTTCATTTATAGGAAAATCTTGTGTTCTCAGTGTTTTGATGGTGTGTAAGACGGTAGTGGAACATTGAGATAATATATTCTAGATAATTGTAGTTATTGTAAAGAATTAAGTTTTCTTAAAGTAAAAAACCTAAAAGTTTTTTGTAGATAATTAAATTGTTGGTAAACATTAACAAAATATATAATATCTTCCAACTAATGTTAGCTTTGCTAACTTTTCATATATGCGGGGTTTTCAAAAAGGCATCAGGTGGCAAGTTTTGTCATCCACACAACGCAAAATGACTACTTTGATTGCAACATACTCTTACTGTGGGAATAAAATGATAAACATGAGTTAGTTTGCCATGTTTTTCAACACCTTCCTTGCTACTTCAAAGCTCATTAACAACCGATTTTACAATGTTAAAAATGATTTAGAGTTCAGCTTATTGCTCAATATGAATATTCTAAGTGATAAAAATGTGAATTGCTTTGAGCGTTGCATTGCACTTGTGTATTCCGGTTAGTAAAACCTTGTGTTTTGTATTTTGACACAATCATTGTGCTATTTAAATAGACTGAAGTCTTGTTTTTCATGCCAAATAAAGAAAAGTAATATATAGAGGATATTACATGGTGGCGCGAAGATATGAATTTTATTTTCAAGTGGTGAAAACAATATTTTACAAGCAAGCGCAGCGAGCGAGTAAAATGTTGTTTTTAACACGAGAAAATAAAATCCATATCTTCAAGCCATCGTGTAATGTTCTTTTTATTATATGGACAAACGGAGGCAAACTAAAGAAAACATAAGTTTAATTTCGATTTCATTTCAATGCTGAACATAACAATATTCCTTAGAAAAACGTGAACAAAAGGTTCATGTAAGTCTTACAACACTAAAACTGTTGGATAAAATTACAGACAAATGTTAATGACTTAAAAATGAAAACAATTAAGAAATGTTTTTACTGACTTTGGCTGTCTTCGCTTGAAGATTCAACAATGATTCTTCTTTTTTTAAACTTGGATTTCGTTTCTGTGCAGCTCTTGACGTTGGAAGAGGAAGAGCTTGGCACTGATACCTGAAGGTTAATATTTCCAATGTGGCAGTTTTGAAAAAAACTTGGAAAAGCTGTAGTGCTGGAAGAGCTCGTATTAGTTAATGAAGCACTGTTTAATTCAGCAACTTCAGTAAGCTGAGATTTGTGGTTGGAATTTGACAAATAGCAGAAATTTGCTGTTGTCTGTCAGTCGATAAGTTGAATAGTTATTGATTGAGGTCATGTTCTTGTGTCCTGTAATTTGAATAATCTCGTTTGGCGATACTTCACTGTCCACAAGCTTCTGGATTAAGTATTTTCGGGTGCTATGATTGACTATTTTTCGATCTGTTTCGAGGCCAGCATTTTTTAGTATATTTTGCATCATGATCCTCAGAGAATTTACACCAAGAGCACAGTCTTTGAACCATTTTTTTCCAGGCTTTGACATTTGCGTGTTCGTGGCGAGATAAAAAGGGCTGTCATCAGCACACATGTATCTCAGCTGGTCTTTCTGCTCTGTATTTTAGATATGCAATGATCGGGCATCTCTCAGGATTTTCCTTATTCTCATACATAACAGGCTTCACATCACGTTGATTCCTCGGATTTTCTCCGGTGCGTGTTTTGGTCTGTCGCTCGGTACTGTACTGTAGAAAGCGGGCTCCATTTAAGTCAGTTTTCAAAACTATATCCCCCCAGCACAGGTTTCTTTGTTCTTGACCAGGACGCATACCAAAGAAAATACAGTTATTCATCCAAATTGTATTCAGTAGAGGATGAGGAGCGTGGTTTCCCAGCACTTTTTTGGCATATAATTCAGAAATGTCGTCGTCTGTCAGTCGGTTTATTTCCTTTTCCATGGGACTTAAGCTCTTTCTGTTTCTTTCTCAAGATATCTTGGACATCTGAAAACTCTTTGTCGTGAAGAATTGAAGCTCCATAACTGTTTCTTTTTAAGTAGCGATTGATACTTTGAATAATAGCTCGGATTGACGAGGGTTCGTACTCCTCTCCATTTTTTTTCTTGACAGCCAAGATGAACTTCATAAGAATATTTTGAAGCTCAGAAAACATCAGTGTTTCTATCTTTCGTTGCTCATTTATCGCTGCCAGGTATTCCCTGAAGATCCGAAGATCATATTCGGTTTTCTTTAAAGTATTTTGGTTTTCATTTTCTTTTGAAAACTTCACCAAATCGTCGTCCGAAACCTCTGCGAACACTCGAGGAATCTCCATTTTTTGCAGCAACAAGCGACAAGAAACTAGCGGGAAAAATTCGTAAGGATGCGCGCGTACATCCGGGACATTTGGTACATAACTTTTTCATATCTCACTGAGTGAAAATATGGAAAATATGAGTATTTTAGTTTCCGGTAAAACACTATTATCCATATAATAATTTAGAATAACATACATTCCTGTAATGACTTTTTCTGAGACACAAAACCATTTCCTCCACCCTTTTTCTAGTCACAATCCTTACTACTGATTAATTCATGTTAAAAGATTTATTATTTTTGTTTTTATATACTAAATGTTCCCTCATTAGGGGAAATGGATTTGTGTATGAAAATGTGATAGTATTATGTTAGTTCCTTCTAAATGTTGTTTTTTTTGTCTAATAACTTCACATTCTTCTGCCTTGGTATTGATAGGTTGAAGTTAAAAGGGCACAAAGTCGAGACCAACAGCAAAGAGGTGGTTCCCAGCCAATGGGAGGACAAATGGGTGGAATGCAGGGGGCACTCTCACAACCAGCACAGCCTTATGGGGCACCATATCAGCAAGGTAGTGATAAATCTCCAGGCGTGTAGGAGGGGGATTCAAGGGGTTCGAACGATCCCCCTTTGGAGGCCAATAATGGAGGACTGAAAACAGAAACTGTTGATTTTCAGCTTGTAGCAAATAGTGGAGGAATGGAAATGTAAATATTCCTGTCAATATGAACACCCTTCCAAAAACCTCAGCTACGTGCCAGATTTCATAATAAAATTCTCATTTGGAGAACCAACAGATGTAGGATTTTGATACATAGTTGTAGACAGACTGTTTTTTAGTGTCTAATTTCCATTACTTATTTGATAAATATTTTGGTTAATATTTCTAATTATAAAAATGAAATGAATGATATTGATTTGCTTTAGATAAATCTTTTTTGAGATATCTTTTGGTGAATCAAGTCAAACACCCAGGCCCTCCACTTGGACTACGAGAGACAGTAAACAATAAATGATATGATATATGATAGATATACAGGTTCTCCCATCGGGGCTTTTCAGAACCTGTTTACAAATATATACAGTTAAGGTCAACCAGTTGAGGGTCTTAGAAAGTCCGCTTGAGCGGCTCACATGTTCTAAATGTTATAAACTACTCAAATCAAATAATAACGAGGAAATATGATGAAAATGGAGCTGCTTCTATTCATTGTAATGATGTTGATGATTGAGATGAACATATGACTATGAGAATGCATGCATGATAACGATAATTTGACGTTGCTAATGATGATGCTGCGGTGAATGATTGTTGATGATGGTATTAATGATGATGGTGTTGATGATAATGGAGTTGATGATGATGGTGTTCATGATGATTTTGATGTTGTTGTTGATTATGTTGATGTTAATGATGATGCTGTTAACGATGACGTTTATGATGCTGAGAATTGTTGATGATGTTGCTAATGATGCATGTTGATGATGCTGCTGATGTTGATGAGGTTAATTTTGATAATAACGATATTGTTGTGGATGATATTGACAACCACAATTGTTTACGATGATATAATGATGATGTTGGTGATGATTGTGGTATCGAATGTATTAATTTGATCATAAGAGTTGTAAAAAAGGAAGCTTTTTATGTTATTGAACAACATTAAACAACAATAGCTATGAAATTGTCTATAGTCAGCGTGCGTCTATACCGCAGTTATAGATGTACGCGGAAAGTTTGAAAACTTGACAGGCAATGGATTTACCTACAAAATGTAATATTTCATAATACGATATTTCGGCTATCCATACTAGCCTTCATCAGGTGTAATTTGAAATTGCAATGGCTACATTTATTAATGATCTGGAACGGAAATTGTACACAAGTAACTGAAATTAGAAATAAAAGGAAATCCCAAAATCGAGATTTAGATTAGAATTTAAGTTTATAAATAAGAAAAAGATTTCGTAAAAGCAAAGTTCAAGTGTTATAAAACATCACATTCTACGTTGTATTGGCTCTTCTTTTTAATGTATACCTAAATCATCACCTAGAACAATAAAACTGGAATTACGACGTAAGTAATCAACTTACTTCTGGTCTCTTAGGTTGTTTCTTTGGCTTCCGATCCCACGTTTTTTTGAATGCATTGACCCAACTCCGCTGACCGGGAGTCAAAAAGATTCCTAAAGCACCGCTGTCTTCATACTGAAAAAGGCAGATTTTGGTCAACTTTAAAACTGGGCACTGATAAATTTTAGCTAGATTGCCTAAATAAATAGTTTAGCTGTGTTTATATTACAGTAGCAGGCAGAGTAAAGAATGAAGTTTTCTACAGTTACAATCATGTGCAGTGCGGATTTTCCAATGCTTTGGCAGGCCACAGGTCTTAATAATAATAATAATAATAATAATAATAATAATAATAATAATGGAAACTTTATTTTCGTTATTCCTTATGCATTTTTACAATTGTAAATCTCGCTTATGAAAGGTAATTTACAACTGACTACTTGAATCGATTGTTATAATGAAAACTGGGAAAAAAAAAGAAAGAAAAAAATATATATATATATTACTAGACTTAAATCTTAATATTTCATTAGTTCAGGGTTACTCCATGGCTTGTTTCTGCAGCAAAATATATAGTATGTGGACCTTATTGTTATGTTCATAATTCTGCGTATTGTATATTTCTGTTCCATATCTTGAAAACCTAAATTAGATAACATTGACTGAAAAGCAAATGACTCCTTAGCAAATACACCTAGCGCACTTATTGATAAATTTATAAATTCTACTTTAATAATAATAACAATAATAATCATAATAACAATAACAATAATAACAACAAGGATAACAATAATGATTTTACTTAGGCCAAAGGCCTACTAATTGGAGATCTCATTCTAAAGTGAATGGAGACATTTTACATGACAGATGTACACACATAAACACACGTATCTCGAAGACCTACGGTTTAACATCCTTATCCGAGTAGCACCTTCTCCTCAAATTTTTTAGGACCTTGAGTGTTAGTCCGGCCGGGAATCAAACCCGAGCCTCCCGCACAATAGACTGGCACCTTACCAACGAGGCTAACCAGGCGGCGGAATGATAATGCGTGTGGGTGCAATTGTAATTTCGCTCGGCATTTCTTCAACAGAAAATGGCACAACTAAGCCTTAAATTCGTTTTGTTTATCAGACAAAAATTCAAGAGTATAAATTAGTAATTACATTATTTAGTGTTCTCCCAAGCTACTTTAGGCCAGGCGGTTCGCCTGTCTTAACTCACTGAAAAATCATTGCCGCCTGCCTTAAAACTGACGATTTAACCTCAAAGTTTTAATCTCAAAGTGGAAATTCCTATCAATAAGTAACGAAGAATTACAATAATATTGATGAAACATTTGTTGCTTGTGTCGTTTTTACCGAGTGATGCGGAATCAATATGATTACAAATACCCTTAATTTGTCCTTGCTTCTCGCAGTCAGAATTAATTAAAATTCCCCCATGAACTTCCAAAAATCTTACAACACTGTTTTTACAAAATGCTAAAGAAGGTATTTATCCACGCATAATTTAAGTAAATTTTTAAAACAGTTCATACACTGTATCAAAAATAGCAGCAATTTTAATAATCTTTTGTCTACATTAAAACTAGCCCTATTAGCCTAGTTTTCAGTAACATATTGTTTTGAAAGTTTAGCTCAAGATCGAGGTTAAAAATTAAAACAATTTATTAAATGATTTGGATAGTTGGTGGGTTTCTGATCGGTCTGCAAGTATATTTTCATATCGCTTTGTATCATGAAAATCACGTGAGCGATATGATTGGCTGTCTCCAAGTTGTGAGAATTTACAGCTTCATCAAAGAAATTAAAGTATACATACGCCCCTCGTATATCGTCTTTCTATTTGTTAAGAAAGAAAATTATCATTTTATACTTGAAAAACCGTGCTGCGAATATACTATTTTGCCATAGTGACTTCAGCATTAAATATATTTGGATTTGAACCGCTGACCGCATGTATCGTGTGCACCGAAATGCTAGTGAGATCCTTGAATCGAATCACGATAAGATATGGGCTTGAGCCGCTGATCTTATGTATCGCATGTTCGTTGCTAGGTTACAATGTGTTCCGAATTGGCGGCTACTCGCTTCGCTCGCAGCAAAAAGAATTAAACATGACATCCCTGCCTTTATAGCCTGGTTAAAACCTCAGCAATGTTTGTAAAAATTCTTAAGCAAAGAAAACTCTTTACTGCGTCTCGGATTTTCACTGATCTGCTCTCGAATTCTCCCAAATGTTCGCCGCGGTTTTCACTGATCTGCTCTCGAAATCTCCCAAATGTTTGCCTCGGTTTTCACTGATCTGCTCTCGAATTCTCCCAAATGTTCGCCTTGGTTTTCACTGATCTGCTCTCGAATTCTCCCAAATGTTCGCCGCGGTTTTCACCAATGTAAGCTATGAAGAAACTATTTATCAAATGATTTGGATAGTTGGTGGGTTTTTGATCGGTCTGCAAATGTATTTTCATATCGCTTTGTATCATGAAAACCACATGAGCACTTGACCACTTGTTTTATTTCTTAAATTATACTTATTTTCACAACTACCATCGCCATTGCTCCCGTACCAAACATAACGTGTCGTGAAAACACAAAATAATAAGTGCGCGTACGAGTGCTATTCTTGCCTACGTTCTAACAAAAAAAATTGCGTTGTCTTCACAGCTGTTTTACCGTTGAAAAACAAAACGTGACGTTAGTAATTTGCTCTTGCGCGCACAAAGCTAATGTACGCTGTGTTCGCTAAATCTGTCTATTGTCTTCAAGAGATGCTGAAATTAGAAGCGAACGCAATGGAAAAAAAGGCTCAAAATTATATGATAAGATTCGAGTCACACAAACGCTATATATTTTGTTTCAAAGAATACATTTTCTATATTTGAGCTGTTGTTGTCATACTAGTTCTACAACTAATTAAATACATTAATTTTTGATTTTAATAAATGATTGCATTTATATGACTGAACTTTTAAATGTTTATTGTCGCTTAATTAGTGACGTCGTCAATAGAAGATTTCAATTAGCAGCTTCGATATATCAATTTATCATTTATCAATTTGCTTCATATATTAAACCAAATCTTTTCACTCAAGTTGAAAAACTTAAAACAGCGGAAAATTTGGAAAATTAACACAGACTTAAAAAACTTCAAAATACGAAAGGCTCAAAAAGTTCTGTTCTATCTGAACTATCAACTGGTGTGTAAAACTTGACTTTTGGGTAAACCGAAAAAACATATTTAAAGTGTTATATTTTATAGAGATAACTGACAGACAAAAAGATAGAAAGAGGAAGGACGGGAGAAAAGGTTAAATGATTCGATAGCTATATGGATAGATAATATTATAGATTATTTTTGAGATTATCGTTTTCTTTTATGGTATCTGGCATCCGAAACTTTATATATCACGACTTAGTCGCGCGCGCAGAATTTCTAGGTATGTTTAAAAACAATCTTTTTTTTTTCAGAAAAAAGTATCAACATGGAACTTTTCTGGGTAGCAGCTGGTATTGTGTCAGTAACAATTGTCATTATTGTTCTTACTCTGATTATCGGGTAAGTGCATACCTTGTTTCAAAACTCAAATTGATCAAGATATTAACACCAAATCGTATATCGTATTGTTCAAAAAAAAGGTTTTACTGTTAACTAAAATCAATTTTGTTTCCAACGGCGTCATTTCAGGTAACAGCTGTTTCACTTTTTTGTACCTACAACATTTATTGTTGACAATGGAGTAATGTAGCGTCGGGACGTTGGCAACTTTTAGATTTTAGTTTTTAAGTATGTATAAACTTTTGTTATCTGTTTTTATTATCAGGGCCCAGTTGTTCAAAAGCAAATCAGTACTAACCCTGGTTAAATTTTTAAACCATGTTTTTTTCCCGACCTTTCAGAGTCGAAATTGACACGTAAATTTGGGATTAACAAGTTTTTTCCTAGAGAAATCTGAGCAGTATTTTATAAAACTGTGTTCTTTTCTTGAGCGAGGCACTAGTTGCTGTTGTTTAACCCAGGGTTAAATTTAACCCAGCCGGCTTTGAACAACGCAGCCCTGATGTTTTAACAGACTTACTTACTATATGTGAGCGAACTTGACCTAATTGTTAGTTCTTTTAATTACTTACAATGATTAGGAAATGGGTGAATGATAAAAACAAGAAAGAACTGATGGCCCTAAAACAGGTACAATTTGATCCAAAAAGCTTGTCTTTCAACACTAAACTTAAAGCTCTTACTACTGATAGTAATACCAATAAAGATAACACAAATATTAATAATATTAATATTTCAAGTAATTGTGAAATTATTTTTTATAACTTCTGTGCAAAGACTAGCTATAAAACGTAAGTTATAATAATATCTGTTACTACTAATTGTAATGATAATATATATAACAGAAATGTAAATAATAATATTCGAGGTGAAAAGATTGTTGATATGATCGACGTCATTTCTTACACCAAAGTACAAAATATTAATCAAAACTGTAGCTGTAAAGCTCAATTGCTAAGAGATGGCAAGTTCGATCTTCCGTGGAGGCATGAAAAAGGTTTCTTTAATATTTTCTTTAGCCAATACTATAATTTCCTTCCTTAAGCACAAACATTGCTCATAACATCATTGCAACAGTCTTACAACATATCTTACAACTTCATTTCCTACGTTTCTGGAGTTGATCTGTAATAGAACTTGTAAAAGCTTTCATATGTTCCATGATGTAACTACTAAGTTTCTATATTCTGCTAGATTGCCCATTAGAGCTAGTCGCTGTTTATTCCTGCTTTAGGAAAACAATTTTTTACTATATCCACATGGAATAATTTGCAGACTATTGTAATTTATTTTTTGGTATCTTAAAGTGCCTATGAAGCGAAAAAAGTTTTTACATTTTTAGAGAGATCATGTCAAAAGTTTTAAATACAGAAAGTTTCAAAGACTTAGGATAAAATGCTTCCGATATAGCTGCCCAAATTTGCAGGTTTAGCGCTGATGATTGGCTAGCTCATTATGCACTCAAAGTATCAGGTTTCTTGTCTCTGCGACGTAATTTTGTTTGCAAACTTCAAAAGCAAGATGAGAGGAAATAGCAGTTTAGCTCACATCTAAACATACTTATATTTTCTTTTCCGTCAAATTTAACTAGGTTTTCTATCCTTGCGAGGTCCTTGAAAATAACGTCACATCTGGGGATGGGGGGGGGGGGGGGTTTTCCCAATAAATTTTGTTCGCACCCCGAACGGAAGG
>JAPEIX020266394.1:0-14761 GCA_026122405.2 Zoanthus sansibaricus
TATATCCCATTTCTCAAGTATTCAAAAGAAAGTCTTTAATTTCGCTTCCATTTACCGAGTAATTTTGCCCTCTACTATGTTATAAGACCCTTAAACAACTATAGATTACGCTCCGCTATTTGGCTTAGCAAAATACGAGCTACATAGTTACTTCAGCTGCTCTCTGACCTCGAGGCTCGTCGGTCGATAATAATTAGAAAACCGTGGATTGTCAGTCGAGACATGAAAACCACAGAATATTTTACTTGGGAAGGGAGGAATTGTAAAACTCTAATTTTGGGTAAGTTGTTCATAAGTGGTGCAAATGATAAGATCTCTCCCTTCCAACCACAAGATCCTTAGTTTAATCCCAACTCTACCAGAATTTGAATATTTGTGTGACTTTCTTTTGCACCAAAGCTAACTCAGCTTTCCATCCTTCCAGGGTAGGTAAATAACTGGAAATAAATGGATTAGTGTAAATGGATTAGTGTCCCATCCAGGGGGAGTCAAAGACTCACTGGTTCCACTGACCAACAGGCTCGTAAAGGGTTTTATAGCTATTATAGTTCACAAGTAACCTGAGTTTCTTCTGCAATTATGACCAGGTTAATTCTCACTATAGTTTATATTTAAAAAAAACATGAAAGTTATTTGGATTATATATACTAGTAAGGTTCCACTCTAATTAGTATGCTTGTAAACATTAAAGAAAGCTACCCCCAAGACAGTTCTTGCCAACTGTTCAGATACAACATTAGTGTTATATCTCCGCCCCCTGGCTGGCGCAGTTGGTAAGATCTCTGCTTTCCATCGACAAGGTCCCCGGTTCAATCCCGGCAGTTTGCCGAGATTGGAATATTTGTGTGATCTTCTTTTCCGCCTAAGCCAACTTAGCTTTTTCATCCTTCCGGGGTAGGTAAATGAGTACCAGCTTTTGCTGGGAGCTAACCTGCGATGGATTAGTGTCCCGTCCAGGGGGAGTCAAAGACTCTCATCCGCTTAGCTCTTTGGAAACCAGAGATAACAGTCGACTCAAATGAACTTTTTGGTCCAGAAAAGGAGTTTACTTGTTTTAGTCAATAACATATCAACACAATAACAAAGCATGAAAAAAATCTTCTATTTTTTATTCCTTCCAAGTTGAAAGTAACAATATGTAATTTTAGGAAGCAATTATATGCTCGGTGGCCAGGCAAGATTTTGCCGAAAGTACTCTATGACCGTCCCGCTAGAACAATTACTTAAAACTTGACAGCCGTATACCAGATAGTCCCCCGAAACGAAACTGTTTAGTACAATCAGTGGAAAGCAACTCCGTCAAACCAAATAAGTCACGCACTAACCGATACATAAGTACAAATGAACGTCAGTAAAGTAACACAATATTCAATAGAAAAAAAAACAATCAGTCGAGCATTTCTCGCGGCATGACAGGTGATTCACTAAGATGCTAATCATGCATTAATGAGCGTTGCCTCTGCTTCCATATCACTTTGATTTAATATAATTGTTTAATATTATTATTGTTACTTAATCTGAGACGGTACAAATGTATAAGCCTGTGGCTTCTTTTTGTTTACTACCACCCATTTCCAGATGCAGTAACACAATGCCATGTCGTACTTGTGACCAATGCCATTTGCTATGCTGTCAGACAATGGTGTTGGTCTCAAGACTCATTTAATAATATGCTATTTATTGATCTATCTCCTTGTATTTTTTTGTGTATTAATTATTTTATTATCATTTTATGTAATAGTATAAGTTTTTATCTTAACTATTATTTAATGTGTAATATTGTACATAATATATGTACGTGTATATATATTTGCCTGTAAATAATGTGTTACAATCTGTAAATGATAATGTAATTGCAATTTAAAATGAATTCAAGTATAGATAGTACAAAAGTGCGAGTAGCTAACGTGAAGTTATTATGTTGGGCACTATGGCCACGTTGGTAGTAGGCTGTACCCCTTTAAACTGCTATACAAAATATTGCTAGCAGCCATGGACGGCTGTTTCGGCCTTTTTAGGCCTCGTCAGCACGCTAGCAAACAGGCTAAGGTTATATGAATAATAATAACCGACAAGCCACTAATTTTATAGTGGCGTCAAATTAGCTACGAGCACGTTTGTGCTATCTATACTTGAGTTCATTTATATAACCATAGTGCCCAATATAGTGGCTTCAAGTTAGCTACTAGCATTAAACATCAAGGGGGGAAACAACCCTCTCCACCTAACAGCCTGCTATCTCAACCATATGATTCAAAATGTCCGTGACTCACAGGGCTCCCGGAGTTCATTAAAAATCCTTATTTTGCTTTTTGCAGGTTTAAGGCCTTAAAAATTTATAAAATCTTTTAAAAAAGGCATTAAACATGTTATGGGAATAAAGTGAGTTTCTCTTGCAGCCAAATTGTGGTACAACATGAACGTGTTCTCTACATAACGGGAGCAATATTAACGGGACGTTCGCGTCTTTGGACGTGGTTGGTGCAGTTGGTAAGATCTTTGCTTTCCAACCACAAGGTCCCCGGTTCGATCCGGTAGTTTACCGAGATTCGAATATTTATGTGACCTTCTTTTCCGCCTAAGCCAACTCAGTTTTCCATCCTTTCGGGATAGGTAAATGAGTACCAGCATCTGCTGGGAGCTAACCTGCGATGGATTAGTGTCCCGTCCAGGGGGAGTCGAAGACTCTCAACCGCTTAACACTACAGAAATCGGAGATAAGCGCCGGCTCCATGGGCCATTTGGCTCGTAAAGGATTTAGCTTTTCTAGCTTTCGCGTCTTTGACGTTTTGACTGCACCACACCACTCTGAATCTACCGCTGCTGATGAGAACCTTTTTGTCGTTACTCGATTCGAAGTTTAGAGATTTTTGTGAAGGTGTGATCTTGATTACCATGGAAAATGTTCCCTGTTTCTGTTTTTTGTATTGAAAAATTGGTCTTAAACTTTTAAACTTTGGCATTAAAAAGTCTTAAAATGGTCATAAATTAGTTGGCGCATGAGCTGCAAGAACCTTGATTCACAAAATGCTATATAAGGCAGTGACTATACGTCCGGCAGCCGGACATGGTGTTCAAATTATTGAACGTCCGGCAGCCGGACATGGTGTTCAAATTATTGAACGTTCGGCAGCCGGACATGGTGTTCAAATTATTGAACGTCCGGCAGCCGCACATGGTGTTCAAATTATTGAACGTCCGGCAGTCGCACATGGTGTTCAAATTATTGAACGTCCGGCAGCCGCACATGGTGTTCAAATTATTGAACGTCCGGCAGTCCATATTTTTTAAATATATCTCCTTAAAACTTGCCCATATTCAATTGAAAATGTTTAGAGTTTATTTAGATACCTTAAGCGCTTCCATACTAGCCAAAATTTTGAATTTTATAGCGTAACATTTGGATAAATTTTCGCCAGACACTGTCGGACAGGATCTTCAATTTACCAAACGACCGGCAGTTATTTTTTTTCCAAATACAACTCCTTAAAACTCACTCATATTCAACTGAAAATGTTTCCACACGAGCCAAAATTTCGAATTTTGTTTTTTACGTTGGCTCGTGTATAACTTACAGTGTCTGGCGAAAATTTTTCCAAGTGTCATATTTGGATGATTCGCATGCTATGTACGGAAGTACAGGGTACAGAGCCGACGTAGAACATAAAATTCAAAATTTTGGCTCGTATGGAAGCGCTAGAGAAACTGTAAACATTTTCAATTGAATATGGTTAAGTTTTAAGGAGATATATTTGAAAAATATGGACTGCCGGACGTTTAGTAATTTGAAGACCATATTTCCGACGGCCGGACGTATAGTCACTGCGATATTGTTTATATACTATAGATGTAATATATTAAACACTCGAAACAGTTTTTCATCACATTTCCAAACACCGAGAGGAGAGTTGAAAATACGACGCGCAGCGGAGAATTTTTGACGAAATTCGAGGCGTTTGGAAATGTGATGAAATACTGTCTGAGTGTTCAGTATATCTTCTCATACCAAGCTAAAATTAAGGAGTAAACGAAGAAATAAAATTGCAAAAATATATGCTAATTAAGATCACATTTCCAAACCATGGTCACGGTTATGAATTCTTTTGAAACTAACTTGATAAATTATTGATGAGTTTGAGAAGCATAAATCACAAACAATATAGGCCTGCCCCAAACAAGAGCCCTGAGGAACACCGTACTGCGAAGAGAAGGTATCAGAAAGAGTTCCATTGATTGTAATGCGTTGGCTCCTATCATGCAGGTACAATGAAACTACTCCAGAACTTACCCAGAAACGCCAAATCGAGTTTGAAGACTCATTAGCAGACTGCTATGGTCAACAGTGTCAAAAGCGGCACTCAAATCAAGGAGAAACAATAGTGTCACGTGCCCTTTATTCATATTCACCAAAATATCGTTTTTAACTCTAGGTAGAGCTGTCTAAGTCACTATGACTCTTCACGTAAGCCAATTGCAGGTCAGGATAGAGACCAATAGATGACATATGTGCAAAAAATTGATTTGAAGCTAAACGTCCCACTAGCTTAGAAACATATGGCAAATTGCTAACAGGACGGAAATTCTTATACAGAAGATCCAGTCCTAACGCTTTAATAGAGGATTCACCAAAGCTTCCGTCCAGGCATGTGGAAAGTACGCGTTGTTGAGGGATAAGTTGATTATTTGCTTTATGCTAGGCAACAGTACATCAATGCAATCACTAACCAGTTTGGTCCGCATTGGATCAAGGGCCCAAAACTTTTTGGAAGATCTCTGCACTAACGCAATGACATCTTCATCCCTCAGAGGTGTAAACTCATGAAATGATTCCGCAACTGATGGAGGAAAGTCGTATCACAACAAACCCCTGATGCAGCGTCATCGAGTTCCTTGCGAATGTTAGTTATCTTTTTCACATAGAAATTACCCAAATCATTTGCAAGCTGGAATTTATTATCATGCCGGGGAAGTGAACTGCTAGTGTCGTGTTTTAATAATCTCCTGGTGGCTCTGAAAAGTTTTCCCTGGTCAGTACTGTTATCTTCAATAAAGTCCCTATAAAAGGCAATCCGAGAGCTATTAAGCCGATATTTGACACGGTTTCTGCACGTCTTATAGTAATCAAAATCAACAAGAGCATTTGTTTGCTGCCATCTTTTCTCCACCTTGCGCCTTCCCCTTTTTGCCTCACGAGTATCCTCATTAAAACATGGTAAACGTGGTCTAACAGACACATCCCTGATTTTCAGAGGGACGTGAGTATCAGAAAGGGTAGTATTGTAACAGCTAATCAGGTTGTCAGGAGCACTTGGTGGATTGACGCACAACTCTAAGTCAATAAGATCACTCCGCAATTGATCAATGTTCACACTCTTGAGATTTCTCTATGTTTCTCAACAGAGACAGTAAGTTTAGGCATTTGTAGACCACAGATAACCGAAAAATGGTCCGAAAACAAGCGATCAACTCTCGGTGAGCCATCAATAACGGACTGACATTTCCAAGAAATAATCAAGTCCAAGGTGTGGCCTCGAGTATGGGTAGGTTCTCTGACATGATGCTCCATATCCCAAACAGCCAAACAAATCCTGCAGTTTCCTGGCATCAACATCACTTTGCACATCAACATGGGTGTTGAAATCGCCCAAGATCACAAGTTTCTCAGTGGACATAGTGACAATTTCCATATAATCAGAAAACTCAGTTAAGAAAACATAAGTTGACACTGGATGTTCAGTACTGTAGGGCACTCGATAGATGACTACAACACGTAGTCTACGCGTACTAGAAACAACGAGCCATTCTAAAAACTTAAAGGATGTCCACTCGCCAGAAGCTACCATTGTAACTTGCAGAGAATCCCGAAATGATAAACCAGTTCCACCGGCCGACCTACTGGCCCTAGGTTGATCCATTAACTTATATTCCTCAGGTGTTGCAAGAGCACCCATAGCGACATCATCCATTGTGAACCAAGTTTCAACCAACGCAACGAGATCGAATTTAAATTCGGTTACATAGTCTGAAAAGTCCGCAGTCCTATTTCTTAGTGATTGCGCATTAACCAAACAAAGCTTTATCCCTTTGTTATACCTTAATTGATGCGATGCAATTAAAGAAATATTTATTAAGTTGGAGCACTGACACTTGCGGTAATTAGGACGCCTAGAACAATAGCCATTGTTCATGCTTAGTCTATTGGTAATGTGAACCGGAATCATCGAAAAACGCACCGGACCACCAGAGATATTTGTAGACCCTGGATTCAGCTTAAACAATAGATTTCCCACAAGTTCACAATGGAATGAAGCCATTGTGTTGGCATAGAAACGCACGGGCGATTACACCACTTCACCTTGTATAATGCTTTGCCATCCGAGACTGACGATGTTCTACCGACGAAACTGTATAAAAATTATGGCAAGAAATCCCTTTCAACGGCTTGAAGCTCAATAACTTAGTGGAGGAAACCCTTAGCCATATGTACATACTATTTTCACTAATGCCATGCAAGCACAAGAGTAGAAAAATGGCGACAAGGCACGAGGCCCGAAAGCCGTGGCTGACCATAACGACATGCATCTAAATATCTGAGTGTGTGAAAAAGAAACAAAAAAAGTTGAAAAATACCAACATCTCAGGGGGAGATTGCAAAGATATGGAAAATGAAAGAGGTTAAAGTGATACCCATTGTCAATGGGACTCTTGGAACTGTGTCACAAAGCCTGGGTAAATGGTTAGACAAGTTAGATATAAAGATCAAGACTGAGTATTTACAAAAAAGTGTCAGAGTGCTAGCAACAAAAAAAATACTTAAGAGACCCCTGGTTATTATATGACTTGCTCTCTTAATGAATTTAAATGCATAACATCTGCCATTGCTATAAGCAATTTGATAAAAATGATAATGGAAACTTTATTATAGCTTTATGCAATATATAATCATAAACCTCGCTGCTTTACAGGTAGTTTACAATCGACTACTTGAATTGAACATAACAAACAAAAACGTGCACTAAGGGAAAATATATGATTTTAAAATACATATAGGTTATACAATCATGTTTTAAAAAAGTTTTAATAGTTCATAAGTTCAGGACTGCACCAATCTTTGTTCCTGCTACAAAATATGAAATATGTGGTCCTAATTGCTATGTTTATCATCTTTCGGGTTACATACTTTTGATCTTTACCATCAAAACCCAACTCTGTAAGCATGTTAAGGAAGGCTGACGATTCACTAGCAAACACACCTAGAGCACTTATGGACAAGTTGATGAATGTAACTTTCTTGAATTGGCAACTCAAAACTTTTGTTAGTTCTTTATTATTATAATTGTTAGTTCTTTAATATAATAATAATAATAATAATAATAATAATAATAATAATAATAATAATAATGATGATAATGATGATGATGATGATTATTGTTATTATTATTATTATTATTGTTGTAATTTTACTTATTTTACTGAGTAAAATAGCTAAAGTCAAATAACTATAGTCGATAGCCTACAATAATGGACCACCAAATATTGCTAGTCCTGAAAATAAGACACATACTTCATACATACAAACACAAAAAAACAGTCAAATATCTTCATGTTGCACGAGTCCCGAAAGAACTTTTCGAATTATGCTTTCATAGTCAATTAATAGTGTTTTCTGCATCTCAGCTACCGTTATCTCGATTAATCGTTCTCGTTCTAAATATTCTTCCCACATCACGCAACACTTCATTTATACCTCCACCAAGAGCGCCAATAATTACCGTAACAATCGTTATAACATATCCAGGTCTCCTCTCTCTTAATTCAAATACAAGTTGTTGATACTTTGTCACTTTGTCACTTTGTCACTATTTCTTCTTCTTCTTCTTCTTCGTCTTCTTCTTCTTCTTCTTCTTCTTCTTCTTCTTCTTCTTCTTCATCTTGTTACTGTTGTTGTTTATTTTTCTATTGTTTTTTTATTTTTTATCTGAATTGAAACCCATATATCGAGAAACAGAAAGTTGAATGATGTGTCTCAACTCTTTCCAGGTACTGTGTAAAGTGGTTGCTATTGCATTACACTATCTGTTCCTGGTCGCCTTCGCTTGGATGGCGCTTGAAGGAGTTGTACTTTATTTAATGCTTGTCAAGGTGTTTGAACCAAAGAAGGCGACCGTTAAGAACAACAAAGTATTTTTTGCCTGTGCTTGGCGTAAGTATTGGACTTCTTTGCAGATGGGGGTCACGTGACCGCTACTACCTTAAATCAATCAGTTATCCTCCAAAAATAGAAAGGGCAGGTTGATATTAGTAAAATAACAAAAAATAGAATTCTCCGTTGTAAAATATAGTTAAAAACTGGACTAAACATAAAAATTGCTTGTTATAAAACGAACGTTTTTGGTCGACTTGACATTGGTCACAGTTATGAATTCTTTTGTTGTAATTTGATGAATAATTTAATGAGTTTCAGAAATACATTTCCTTAGATACTGTTGATTTTATATTTCCTATCATTTTCAAAGTACTTAACATCAAGACTTGAAATGATTCCTTCTTATCTAACTATAGATGTTACCTACTTTATTTTTCACTTTTGAAAATCACTTTGTCATAGCTTATTAATTTACGACAATGGGTGTGATCACGTGACCTCTAACTGCAAAGTGTCTATTTTTACTACTTTAAATTTGGAACCGCATCTAGGATTGCTTTTACCAGTAATACTTCTAAAATTACTTTTAAAGGCTCTTTAGAATTAAATAATTCCTAAAATTTCTTTTTTAAATTTTACAAATCTAATTTTATAGTATTACAAAAAAATTATTGTCTCCTCTAGACTGGATGTGGCATAATGTACTTGGTGTCGTCATATGAGTAATAAATCAACTGCCATATTACTACAATTCTTTATCTAGTTCAGTGCATTATTCACATATTCGGGGTTTTCTGCCAAAATCCTTACAAAACAAAAATAATTTAGGGATCCACTAGAAATAAGTGTATTGCTCATAGTTCACAGTTGTTTTTAGTTATTTCAATAAAATTTCAATAAATCTTTTTCATTTTAGATTGAAATTACAATGTCCAGATATCTAAGTTAATTCAGAAGCAAACAATATCTTCATGTCTTTTATACTGACCAAAAAGCTTGCACATTGTGTACATCATTGTTTGAATATATCAAAACGTCAATATTGTGTCTTGCTCATGCTTTTTTCGCTTAGATCATCAGCTTAATGCCATGTTCATTAAATCTTTTTCCACATCCAAACTAAACAATTTCAAAACTAGATCGTTTCTTTCTCAGTGATAATGCTTAATTAAAACAGGCCCGAACGCGGAAATTTTTCTAGGAGGGCACGGTGCAAACAAAGTTTTTCGGGACCAACCCCCCAGTCATGACGTAATTTTATTATAACTTTCATACTTTCTGGACTGCATAAAGATAGTAAGGTTCTGTGCAAAAAGAAAAAAAACTTTGAATTTAGGGTATTTTTGCTGGACTGACAAATTAGATTTAATTCTTATTTATTATTAAGATTGTTCTACAGGTAAATAAGGGTGTTTTTAAATATGCTTTGATGATCATTTTCCATCGTAAATTTTATTTTTATTCATTGCTTTTATAATCGCCTAGACTTTGTGGACCTTTACGGCCGTTGAGTGGGTGCGCGCGCATCTCCTCATCCTCCCTCTGCATACGGGCCTGTTAAAATATACTAAGTTTATGTAGTTCGATATCTAGAGCTCATAGTTATGATCGGGTTAACGTTTTGATGTTTTCTCGTAGTGATTCCGGCCATAGCTGTGGTTGTGTCAGGTGCAATTAATTACGAAGGATATGGAACAGACAATTAGTAAGCAATATCTTGAGTTTGATGAACTTGTACAGAACTTTTTGTTAAACTTTCAAATTTTTAAGTTTCCCTCTGTTTCTCTTTTCAGTTGTTGGCTTTCCCTCAATAAAGGATTCATTTGGGCGTTTGTTGGTCCAGTCTTGGCAATAGTTGCAGTAAGTTGACCAGATGTATGTAGGATTTAAAACAGAAACGATTGTAAAACCATTTATCTTTATGCCTGTGCAGCATAAAGTAGAATACATTCTTTTATCGTGATTGCCTCTCTAGTTATGAACAAAAAACTTAACAATTTCTGAAATTCTACCTTCATGTTTTCTATCCAGCCGTAGCAGGACGTGGTTGGCGCAGTTGGTAAGATCTCTACTTTTCAACCAGAGTCCCCAGTTTGATTCTGGATTTGCCGAGATCCGAATATTTGTGCAACCCTTTTTCCGCATAAGCTAACTCAGCTTTCCATCCCTATGGGGTAGGTAAATGAGTACAAGCGTCTGCTGGGAGCTAACCTGCGATGGATTAATGTCCCGTCCAGGCAGAGTCAAAGACTCTAATCCGCTTAATACTACAGAAACCGGAGATGAGCGCCAGCTCCATGGGCCACCTGGCTCGTAAAGGATGTAGCTTCGCGTTAAAAAAATAGAATGATTGTAAGTTACATAACTGGTTAGTCATCAGTGTGAAATAGATTTGAAATGAATAATTTTAAGTACTTGCTCAAGCTGATTTTTTGTTTTCAGTTTAATTTTGTGGTTCTTGGTATAACATTCAGCGTCATGGCACGGAGGGGATCTTATAAAAACAAAGACAGTCTAGGCAAGATCAGGTATGATGCCAGACAAACTGCGCAATTTTAACCATCTACATACTCATTCAAACAAATGGTATTTTGCTCAAACCTGGACGCTAACCTAGGTTCCCGTGTTTTGTGTCTGGCGTGTTAACCATTGCACCACCAGGAACAACGCTGCAGGATACGTAGCAAACTAATTATTTGTGGATGGATGGATGGATGGAGGGATGGGTGGATGGTTGGATAGAGGGATGGAGGGATGGGTGAGAGGATGGATGGGTGAATGAATGAATGGGTGAGGATGAATGAGTGAGAGGATGGATGGATGGGTGGATGGATTTGTGAGTGGATGGATGGACGGTCAAATGATGAAAGTATTCAAAGTTTTTTATTCAGAAATAATATTTCAATAATGGTGAGAATCAGAAACCCTATAAAACAAAACATTTAAATATTAAAGTACAAATGTTACAAAATTGCAAAACTATAACATTTCCAATCGATAAATAAATTTACAATGATTTAGCAAAATGAAAATTTTCAGTAAATACTCTACACTTTCATAATAAATTAAAATTACCTTTTTAGTAGACTCTAGCTGTAGAAAGGACGATCTTGTACTGTTACTTTGGCTGGGGTATCTTTCTCCTTAATGCTTCTCCATTAAATTTAAAACAATCAATAGAAAATGGAGGAATTTATAGATAAACGCACAAGTTCACCTGCTGATTAAAATTTCAGGTATTGGGCCAAAGGAGCAACTCTACTGACTTGTATTTTGGGTCTAACATGGATGTTTGGAGTTTTCTTTATCAATGGCATATCAATCTTCATGGCTTATTTCTTTACCATATTCAGTGCACTACAGGTATTGTTTAGTTTGGAGAAACACTGCCTTCATTTCATAGTATAATAGAGTAAATAAAATACCACAAAAAAGTTAAAAAGCATTATTGTCGTTTGGTTGTTTTTAATTAGTGGATCAGTTCCGATTTCATATTGGTTATTCTATTACATGTCTATTCTAGTTTATTTATTTATTTACAACATTTAGGGCCCTATTAAGGTACCAGGGAGTGAAGATAATAGGACTCGAGGTCCCTTACAAGGATCTTACATATAATATAAATCTACTAACGGTCTAACATGCATCATGCATTCTGATTGGCTACTCTACTAGAGGTCTATTTGTGATAGCCTACTAGTAGAGAAAAGATGGCAGATCAATATAGTAATGAGCCCTGTTAATTGGCCTGTCTGGCTATAATAATAGAGGATTTCATTGATAATTTAATTTATACATCCTGTTGTGACCCATTAGTAGACCTCATGGACTATTGACTTGTAGTCAATTCGTCCTTGAGGTCTTTGTTAATTAACAAATAAAAAAACACTTGATGTATTTATTTTTAATTAAGTAAAGAAATAACAGAGACTTCAGACTCTACCAGTGATCACTATTTAACTATTTTAAAAAGGCCCGGATCAAACATCGTATTTAACATGTAAAATCTTGCATTGTCTAAATAGTGATGTTCTTAATAAAAGTTGTTTGGATACAAAATTATTCAAATCTTTAAAAACAAAACACAAAAAGGTAGGTAGGCGAGTGATTTGTTGCTCTTCTCAGATCAAATTTGTAGGAGTGATAGCGAGTGAGAGCAGTCGCACTCCTCAAATAGCAAGTTCTGGAACTGATCGATGCATGTGTAGAAAGTGGGGAGATAAATTTCAACCTGGATGTTATCAAATGTGACAAATGAATGAATTTGTGTTATCCAAGCACAGCACGAAACATTTTGAACAATGAATAAACTGCGGCTTTCTTATTTTATCACTGACATTTTGTCTTACAAGTGTCAGAAATGATGAAAATTGCCTCAAAAAAGAAATATTAAAATATGCAAAACAAAAATTTAAGGTTATAAGAAAATTTGTTGTGTTCAAATAGTTTTTACACTTAACATACACAATGAGATATTTCTTTTTTTTTTCTAACAGTATAATGAGGACACCTGCTTTTAGTACTTGCATGCACAGCTCTAAAATCTTACTTCTCAGTACTTCCACAGTTATAAAATCTTAAAATTTGTGTAGTAGAGCTGCTTGCCCTGACTAGCCTAAGTTATATGCAGGTAGCAAAAAATTTCTATGTAAGATATTAATATATAATTATAAATCAGTGTGTTTCTTAACAAAGCTTGGGAAGTGGGGTACACTAAGTGGGAAAGCAGGTACACCTGGAGTGGGTACGAGGTCATCGAGTGCCGAATGCTAAAATATCTAGAGAGGTCTGGGGGCATCCTCAGAATTATTTTGAACTTTCGAGTTGGGGAAAAGCGGTACAGCCGTTGGGGAACGTCGGTATAATTTACCGGTGTACCGGCCTTAGGAAACACACTGTAAATAAAAAGTCTAAAACTCTGAAGTTTGAGCTCAGTTCTTTCGTCCTCATGCTTTTGTCTTATTGATCAATGGCTCTTAGTAATTATTTATCTATTACTAATACTAGTATCAATGATGTAAATCCTGGCCTAGGTGAATGGTATGGAGTTGAATGGGATGATGAAAACAGAGGAAAACACAATGGAACTCACGAGGGAATCAAATATTATGAGTGCAGGTATATAACAAGGGTTTACTGATAATCTAAAGACAATAAATGTTAGAAAGCATAAATTTTTTCAACCATTTTTTAATAGCTGGATTAGGAGCGTGGCCAATACTTTTGATTAGAATTTAACCTCCTACACACAAGGATTGGAGTTCAATTTGACCTTCTCTTATGTTGAAACTAACTCTCAGTTTATGTTTCAATCTTCAGTTCTATTATAATTCAATTTATATAGTTCCAATGGTAGTTCAGCACAGTGATTCTGTTTGGGATATTTGTTATCAATCTATGGCCACTATAGCAAAATGCATTGGTTGCTGAGAGTTAATTCTTTCCCAATAGCATTGCCTGAATATTCAATGTTTCTTAAAAACTTTCTTTTGTTTTTACAGTAAGTTCCTCTAAAACACTGCTCTAATATTTATTCTTCTATCCAATCTTGTCTCATTGATAGTTACTCAAAATATAAATTACTTTTATTAGCTCACCCAGATATTATATAGCATGATACTGTCACTAATTGTTAGACTACTGCATGTCCCACAGTTTCCATCTAGCAAAGGATTACTCCTACACCTTAGTCATTAGACTAATCTTGTAAAAGATTTACAGAGTTGGAAATAACGGCTGGTGATCGGTAATTACCAATCAAATTTGCCAGCAAAAAATTATATACAATTTAATAAAATGTTTGAAAAATATAATGAATAAAATCAACCATTTCCACTCCTCGAGACAAACAAAACGAATGCTCACTTTATAGGGGTTCATCAACTGGTAAAAAAAATTATAATGAATAACACCAACAATTTTTACTCTCCTAAAAGAGACTTACTCAAAAGTCTCAAAAGTTATCAGGAATTCGTATATGAATTAACGACAACATATTTGAATTTGGCGTTAACATTAACTAGCTCGGCAACCAAACCAAATTTGGGTGAGACTGAAAAGTGTGTTTGAGGTAAAGTAAAAAGTCAGAAATTCGTAACAAAAATCACTTTACTGAAATGCCTTTCTTCTCAGCAAAAAAAACTGAAAGGCTTTTTTGCTTGAGAACTTGAAAAGCCACAAACACAATAAATATGCATCTAAAGGGCATCAACCATTACTATTTTTATTGTATAGTTAAGAGCAAGTCCCGCCGCTACCATAGCAGACTGAGTGCTGAATATTTGTGACTTCAATGACTTAGTACTCTAGACTATACAATCTGATATCCCTTTTTGTCGGATTATTTTTGTAGCCTCATCATAGAAGCATTACATTACACATGTCGACCCAGATAATGTAATCCGAATCCGGGAAATTTTAGCCAATGAAACTCGGAATCTAGAACTTTGGAATCCAGAATCAAGTCCTTGGAATCCAGAAACCAGCCAGTTTGGACCGTGGATTCTGGAGTCCAGGACCTTGGAATCCAGGATCCAGTCCTTGGAATCCAGGATCCAGTCCTTGGAATCCAGGATCCAGTCCTTGGAATCCAGGATCCAGTCCTTGGAATCCAGG
>JAPEIX020266858.1:0-14753 GCA_026122405.2 Zoanthus sansibaricus
GAAAGTTTCAAGAGACCTTAGACTTTGCTGTTGTGAAGCAAGCGGTGCAATTTTTGGTCAAAATTCGTAGAGGTGCCCTTTTCGTTTTTCCTCGAACTGCACAACTTGAAAGTGTTGTTACTACCCATGTTGAGGTCGATGCTCGCTTAAGTGCCGAAATTTTACAAACTATTTTTTCTCACGATACTCCATTGCACGATGGAGCTGTGATAATAGATAGGAATCGTCTTATGCACGCTGGATGTTACCTCCCCTTAGAAGAGAGTTCTGATATTGCGGTGGGGTTAGGTTCTCGACACAGGGCTGCTGTATCGTTGACAAACAATAGTGATGCTGTTGTGCTTGTTATTTCGGAACAGAGTGGTTCTGTCTCGCTCGCATATAATGGAGAGTTGTTTTACGATATAGGTATTGATAAGGCTTGTCAGTATGCAGCGCAATTGTTGTATGGTCAGGCTATAGAAATATCGTGGGCTAAGGATTATACAAAGACTGTAGTTCGTAATACTGAATTGCAGGAGTAGCGATAATGAGCAAAAACCGATATGTGAAGGAGATTCTAGAATATGTCACAGCACTTGCAGTTGCGGTTCTTACATATTTATTTTTTACTTTTAATCAAAACATAGATACTAGTAACTTTGTTATACCGTTAATTCCGAAGTTTAACAGTGATTTTGTTGCATTGGATGCTATTCCTCAAACCGTAGAGGTCACAGTAAAGGGAACCCCCTCATCTTTGAATAAGATTGCCGAAGAAAATATGATGGCAGTTGCAGATTTTAGTGGTGTGACAGCCGCAGGTCTGGTGCAAGTTCCAGTGGTATTGCAACGTTCGGGTTCATTTGCCCAAATACATAATGTAGAAATTGCGGTATATCCACATGAAATTAAAATGCAGTTTGATAAAAAGATTTTTAAGAATCTTTCTGTGCGACTTGCTCTTGTAAATTCACTTCCGCGGGGGTATACCTTTGAGGATTCGCAGATTGTTCCGCGTACTGTGCGTGTCTTCGGTCCTAGTTCAGTATTACAGAATATAGATGTTATCTCTACGTCTAAAATAGATCTTTCTAATGTTACTGAGAACATTTCTATGAATATTGCTCTACAGTCTCCAGACGCCCTCATTGAATCTACTGAGACTACGAATGTGAGAGTCAGTATTATGGTGAGGCAATCTATTGTTGTCCGTGTTTTTGATAGTGTTGTACCTAATATTAAAAATCTTTTATCTAATCTTGTCTTGAATGGAGAGATGGTTAGGACAGTTGTTACGGTACAAGGCTCGTTGTTCTCTTTAGATGATTATAGCCCCCAGGCTTTTATAGATTGCTATCAGTACAAGAAGGCGGGAGTATATGAAGCGGAAATACAAATGATTTCGAAAGAAGGAATTGATGTTGTATCTTTGGAGCCTAGTGCGGTTTTCATAGAATTGCGTGGTCTTGAGCAACCTGTACCTCGGCTTGATCCGAGGATAGAGCGAAGAAATAGAGATATTCCGTTTAATAACTAGTTTGAAGTATGTTAATTGCAATAACACAGGTTTACTAGTTCTACAATAGTACTGAAAATATAATACATTTATGATACGGGGATTAGGTTGTGATATTTTACGAATTAACCGCATGGAACAATGGTGTTTTTTGCCTGCACTACTTTTTAAAGTTTTTGCGCCTACTGAAATTGCCCAGCTACCTGAGTTTGTGGGTAGCGCCTGTACGCGGCATCATTCTGATAATGTTGTGCGCCGTGCTTGTGAACAACTTGCAGGAATGTTTAGTGCAAAAGAGGCATACAAAAAAGCAGTGGGTACACTATCGTTGGATACTGTGTATATGCGGGATATTATAGTAGACAAGAATCCAAACGGTGCTCCGCGCTTAAGGCTTGAGGGTAGTGCATCCGCAGCTCTTGATGCGTGTTCTGCACAATATGCGCTTGTTTCTATTTCTCATGAAAGGGAATATGCAATGGCAACTGTAATAGTAGGGTCATAGTGAGGATGTAATGCTTGATGAAAATGTACAAGGTTCTGAGAACATACAAGATTCGATGACGTTCTTTACGTCTACCCCTGTTCTTTGTCCGTTGTGTAAAAACTCTGTATACCCAGAAGAGTTACGGCAAGGGCGTTCTCGTATTAATGCGGGTGAATTGCGAGATGATTTATTTCGCAACTATATTCCAGATAAAGATTCTGGAGAAGTGTTCCCTTTTTTGTACTCTGTGGGAGTGTGTACCAATCCTCGGTGTCTCTTTGCTGGATTTTGGCCAGACTTCAAAAAACTTCATAAGAAGAATATCGAAAATTTAGCTACTGTTGAAGCAAAAGATGATAGAAAAGATACCTTGTCCTTTTTGTATAAGAATATACCTGACTTTACCTTGAAGCGAAATTTGCTCAGTGGTTTTGCCGCGTATCTTTTGGCTTTGAATAGCTATGAAAAATTCCGTGAAAATGATGCTCCTAGCATAAGGCAGGGGATATGTGCTTTACGTCTTGCTTGGCTTTCAAGAATTTTGGTAGAACATGGATATGGTGAAGAGTGTAAGCATCTTGAAAAGATTTTTTATAGAAAAGCTTTGTTCTTTTATGGGCAAGCCCTTAAAAACGATACAAATGGAATAGAGCCTTTATATGTAGTTACCTTTTTGGGGCCTGATGTTGACAAAGATTATGGCTATGATGGAGTTGTGTATATAAGAGCATGGTTAGAGCTAAACTATGGTGATAAGAGCCGTTCACTTGAGCGCCAAGATACATTGAATGCACTTCGCAATAACTTAAGCAAAGTTTTTGGATTTGGACGCTCGTCTAAAGAAAAACCCTCTGTATTACTGAACACTGCAAGAAAAACTTTTGAAGCTGTTGAAGAAGAGATTGCCGAACTCATGTAGTGCATATTTGTGATGGAAGATGGTCGAGAACGCGTAGCACTGTGTATTAGTTATGATGGCACACAGTTTTATGGGTTTCAAATGCAACCTGCGCGTCCTACGGTGCAGGGAGTACTAGAGGCAGCGCTGCATAGCTTGTATGGTTGTAGCGTGCGTGTGCATTCTTCGGGGAGAACCGACACAGGCGTGCATGCCTTGAGGCAGTATGTGCATTTTTCACAGCCTACTGCATCGCAGTGTACTGTACCACCTCATAAGCTTTCTTATGTTCTCAATCCATTGGTCTCACCAAATATGCATGTAGCGTATTCACGCGCTGTACCGCTCGATTTTCATGCCCGCTACAGCGCGCAGAGTAGGACATATTGTTATATGATGCATATTTCACAGTCTTGCCTTGCTCCATGGCGTAGTGTCTTTGTCTCTGTTCCTTGTGGTGTACACTGGGACTTGTGGATGCAAGATGCGAGGGCGCTGGTGGGAACATGGGATTTTGCATTCTTGTGTAAAGGCGCAGGAGCGTTACACAAAAACGGGAAAAGCACAGTGCGTACGGTACATCGTGTTTCATTAGTGCGCGAAGGCGATGTAATGAACTTTTTTATAGAAGCAAACGGTTTTTTGTGGCGCATGGTGCGCTTAATTGTAGGCATGCTTATGTACCGTGCACGTTTAAGTGTTCAAGCGCACGCGCAGCTTCCCCGCGTAAGCGAGATATTGAACGCTTCTAGTTCTCAAAGTAGGTGTATCGTGGGAAGCCTTGCTCCTGCACATGGGTTGTATTTATACGATGTAAAGTATAATGATAAATATGCTATTGAGTATACTTCTATGCCTCCTTCAGAGTATTGATGAAACTTATGCCAGAAAATGAAATTACATATCCTTTGCAAGAAGAATGCCGCACGCTTCTGCAAAAAATAACGGAAAGTATACGGTACGGCTTTGTTTTTACAGATGGCGCGCGTACTTCTGAAAATACGTTGAACAGTGATGAAATTGACGATGCGAATACTTTGGATTCTTTGCAAACCATAGATGATGCTGTGAAGGTCTGCCGCCTCTGTAAACTTGGCGAAATACGTACGCGTTCGGTTCCCGGTGAGGGTGTTGAGAAACCGTTGGTCATGGTTGTGGGAGAAGCGCCGGGCGCACAAGAAGACAGGGTAGGGCGCCCCTTTGTAGGTCCTGCAGGGCAATATCTTGATAAGTGGCTTGCCTCGATAAGCTTGTCTCGTACAGAGAATGTTTTCATAAGCAACACGGTAAAATGCAGACCGCCGAATAACCGCGACCCTAAGGTCGAAGAATATCTTGCATGTAATGGATACCTTATGCGTCAAGTTGCACTTCTCAAGCCCCAGTGTATACTGGCTCTTGGTAGAATTGCCGCGCGTCTTTTAATAGGAAAGGACGAGTCTGCTTCCCTTGCCTCCATGCGAAAAAGGAAGTATTCTTATAGCGATATTCCCGTGTTTGTGACGTATCACCCTAGTGCAGTGTTGCGGAATACGTCTCTACGCCGCCCTGTCTGGGAAGACCTACAAGATCTACGGCACTATCTTGATGAAAAAGCGAAGCTTTCTTAAACGAAGGTAGCAAGTTCGTGCCGTATTACAAACTTGCATTTAATAAACCGCTTACATCGTTCTACACTTATGAGTACGACTCAGTGTTGCCTTTGTTTATCAGAGTGGATGCACCGCTCGGTTCTCGTAATTACCCCGCAGTGCTAGTTGGCTTCAGTGATGTAGCAGATGTACAGGCTCTTAAAGACAGAGGTGTTATTATAAAACGAATAAAGCGCATAGTCGACGAAGTGCCGTTGCTCACCAGCGAGCAGTACAAACTTGCGCAGTGGATGAGTGAGTACTATCTTGCAACCTTGGGGGAATGTCTATTTACTATGCTCCCATCTGCGCGACGTGAGAAATATCACAAGATTTCTCAGACTACCATAAGTCATTTTGTAGAAGGAACCGCTTCATTGAATCCTGAGCAACAACGGTGTATCCGCTCTATTGTAGGTGAAGAAGATAGCGCTGTAGATCCGAAAATTCTCTATCTTTATGGACCTACAGGTAGTGGCAAGACGGAAGTGTTTTTGCAAGCATCTTATAAAGTCGTGCAGAGGATGAATCAGGTAATCTATTTGGTACCTGAAATATCTCTTGTATATCAAATATACCCCGTTTTGTGTAAACGGTTTGACTCGTCACTCATAGCAGTGTTTCATTCGGCACTCACTCCTTCGTATCGCTTGCGTGAATGGCGGCGCATTCTCAAAGGGCAGGCGCGTATAATACTGGGAGTGCGTAGCGCGGTCTTTGCACCGGCGCAAGACCTTGCACTCATCATCATAGATGAGGAGCATGACGCCGCCTATAAGGCTGACATGACGCCGCGATATCATGTGCGTCAAATAGCTATGAAGCGCTCCTTACTTACAGGTGCAAGGCTGGTTATGGGCTCAGCAACCCCATCTCTTGAGAGTTGGAATTACATGCACACAAGGCACTGCACTTCCTTAAACTTAACTCGTAGAATATCGGGTGGACAGCAAGCGCAGGTGGAGTTGGTTTCGTTGCAGAACGTTGCGGGTATATTGTCTCCAACCCTACAGGCGCACATGAATCGGACGCTTGAGGCGGGATTTCAAGTGATGCTGCTCATAAATAGGCGAGGCTTTTCGAGTTTGTTTTTATGCGTCCAGTGTGGACACACGCTTTCATGTTCACAATGTTCGGTGCCTTTGGTGCTACACAAAGAAGAAAACACCAACATTCTGCGTTGTCACCATTGTGGATACAGTACTGCAGCACCTAGCACTTGTCCGAGTTGTGGGTATACTTCCTTAAGCATACGCGGATGGGGAACGCAGCGCGTGCATACAGAAGTGTGCAAGCTATTTCCTCATTATAATATTGCTCGCTTTGATTCAGACGTAGCTGCTGATCGCGAAGAAGCACAGCGAGTAGTGGCGTCTTTTTATAAAGGAGAAAGTTCTATATTAGTGGGTACACAGATAATAGCAAAGGGCATTAACGTTCCGCGTCTGCAACTTGTTGGCGTGTTGTGTATCGATAATGTGTTTTCCTTGCCGGATTTTCGTGCTTCGGAACGTGCCATGAGTTTGCTTACTCAAGTGTCAGGCAGGGCAGGGCGGTTCTTTGCTGGTGGCAAGATTATCATTCAAACGTACATGAAAGATCATCCGCTATTGCAAGTCATGCTTGGTGGTGAACAAGCTATATTTTATGAGCGAGAACTTGAGCGCCGAAAAGCCTTTGCTTTACCTCCCTTTGCTCGTATAGTACGGCTTGTTTTTCGTGGCAAAAACCAAGACAAGGTTATGGAGTGTGCTGAGGTTTTTACACAGCATCTTGAAGAGTATAGGCGTACGAGGGATGTGTATCGTTCGTGTAGTGTCTTGGGTCCTGCCGAATGTGCTCTTGCAAAACTAGCTGGGAATTATCGTTGTCATATCTTGCTTAGTGCAAGCAAACAGAGTCTACTTATGACGATGCTGCGTGAATTGCTTTCTTATGAAGGGCTGCAAAATCGTGTACGCACCAAAAATGTGTACATAGAAATAGATCCCGATGCGCAAGCGATGATGTGATTATTTTGCGTTTAAGCGTATATGTTGTTCTGCATAGAAGGCTGGGTGTTGTTTTAGGTTACGCGACGAACTATCAGTAAATTGTCTGCACTTTTTCGCAATCTATAATCGGTCGGCACTTGGTATCTTTTTTGCATTGATAATGCATTGTCATCCCGCTATCTATGCGTAGCTTTCATTCGTATAATGCAGATCAGTTTACGCATATTCTATGGCTTTAGTTATATTGTTAAATTTAGAGAATGGTAGTGAGAGCATTGATACAACATAAGAAACAAAAAAGTGAGAAGTGAGTTTTTAGAAACGAGAAAATAAGTCCCAGTAATGCTTAAAAAACACCGATCATTATTTAATGTTGTACCTATAGTCCTACAATTCTTTGTCTTACATATTTACAGTAAGGCAATTTTTTGACAGTGAATGACATGCAAGAAATGCTAGTAACATCACCTAGTATCTGAAATCAATGCGAAGAAATGTATATCATATGTCCATTCGCCTCTGCGGACATTTGTTTTTATGAGGGTTTTCTTAGTATTTTTGTTATTTCTTTACCTGTGACTTTTCGTATTTCTCTTTTTACATCGCTTAAAGGTCTTGCATAGACACGCATATCTATACCGTTTGCGTGAATGATTATGTCAGCATCGAGCATCATGCCGACATGCCCTTTCCAAAAAACTAAGTCACCGGTTTTTAGAGTATTGTCCTTGTCTATTTCTATCCAGTCCATGGTTTCTTGCACGCTAGTATCTCGTGGAATTTCGACACCGCAGGCTTTGTATACCATTTGCACAAAGCCTGAACAATCTATCCCACTATAGCTCTTGCCTCCCCACACATACGGTATGCCTATAAAGGTTTTAGCAATATCAACAAGCTCAGCTTTTTTCTGTGGTGCGAGGGCTTTTTCGATGAGATGAGGCGTGTATATCCATCCTATAGGTGTGTAGGAATATTCTTTTGTGGTTTTCAAAACGCATACCCGTGAATTGAGCGAAAGGTTGCAAACATGATAGGATTCGGTGTAGGCTTGGCTACTACGCAGACTATATGTGTGTATTCAATAACTTCTATCAGTCCCTCAGGCTCTACATAGCCATGGTAATTATCCCATGTGCTTTTACACAACACCTTGTGATGTGAAGTGTCTTCAAATTTTTGCACTACTTCCCCATAGAGATATTCGCTTATAGTTTGGTTATCGTCTTTGTTTCGCACGCGCACAAACGGGCGATTCACCATACACATGGTATATTGTTTTTCTCGGTTTATGGTATCGCAAGCCATAAAAAATCCTTAACTAAGGTAATATATATCCGACAATAGCACAAATTTTAGATTTTTTTGCAAGAATTGCATTTTAATGATTTTATGTTTCATACGTTTTCTCAATTGTGTACTTTGAAATATATCGCACCTCACTCTTCTATAGGTTAAGTGGTCGGAGGTAAACCGTCGTTCATACCGTCAAGGTGCAGAATTTCTTGTTCTTCAAAAGCATTGTCACCGCCTCGTAAGTTTTCTATTCTTTTCATGGTTGGCACAAGGCGGCTGTTGAAAGAACTCGTTGCATTGTTAAACGCATTGGTTGCTTTAGAGAGTCCGCTACGTATTTCCGAGAAATGGTTTGAAAAAATTTTAAATCTTTTTACAAGCTCTTGACTCGCCTCCGCTATTTTACGTGCATTTTTAGAGAGTTCCACCTGCATCCAGCCATAGGAAATAACCTTCAGAAACGCGTAGAGTGTAGCGGGGCTTGCAATAATAATCTTATTATCCAGTGCTTCATCCAACAGGGTTGGATCGCGCTCAAACGATGTCCCCAACCCACTCTCATAAGGCAAAAACAAAATGGTCATTTGTGGTGTCTTGTGTCCTCCTACATTCCAATATTCCTTTCTTGCAAGATTTTTCATATGGTCGCGTAGGGCATTTTTATGGGTTTCCAGCAAGTTATCCTTCTCATTTGCAGACTGCGCTTGACATGCAGCAAGGTAAGCTTGCATGGGTGCCTTTGCGTCTACAAAAACTGCTCCTTCTTGAGGCAAATACACCACCATGTCTGGGCGTTTCTGCTTGCCGGTGATGGTTGTAAAACTTGCTTGTGTCTCAAAATCTATGTGTTCTTTCATGCCGGAGAGCTCCACAATGCGTAGTAGTTGCATTTCGCCCCATTTACCTCGCGTTACATGTTCTGACTGCAAAGCATTGCGAAGACCCTGTGCGCTACTATTTAAGTTTTTATTAGATTGTTGCAATTCCATGATCTGCTTATCTAGACCCGTAAGTTGCGTAACCATGGATGAATACGCCCCATCCCGTTTGGATTCCATCTCACGAATGTTACCCTCAAGTTTCTGGATGTCATTCAACAAGGGGTCGACAATGCGGTGGAGGTGATTTCTCGTCTGCTCTAAATACGCTGAGGAGTTTTCTCGCAGAACGCGCGAAGAGAGACTTTCAAAAGTGCGTGCGAGTTGTGCTTCAATGTTGCGCGCATTCTCTAGCGCTTCTTGCAAATGCACAACTTTTGCTTGAGCCACTGCTTTCTCCTGTTCACAGACAAGCAACTTTTTTTGCATGCGCTCTGTTATTAGGGCATTCGATATCACCCACATAAATAGTGCCGTGACGACAAAGGTAATGATTATACCAAGTAAAAAAGAAAGTGCTGAAAATACCATATTGCTATGATACTACACCATATTTTTATACATTTGCTTGAGCGCTCCTGTGTGGCTTATCAGTATTAAACAACTGCACTACTGCTATAGATATGCGTCTAGTGTTTTGTTTAGAAAGTTAAAAATAAAAAAATTGTTTGGAACTTAGGTAAAGTTTTATAGTAAATGGTATAAGTAAATTAATTAAATTATTTTTTGCCTTCGTTACACTAGATATAATCCTAATAAGTGTGGTTTTTGTGATTATAAGTAGTGGAAAGCTAGCTTTAATGTTAATGAAACGCAAGATACTGATGATAAGAATACTACAAAAGTTTTAGATACTTATTCTTTTTACAAATCTAAAGTATGGATGGGATGAACTGATTAATAATAATGAAAAGTTTGATGTGAGTTATAGAACAAAAGCAAGCCTAGACTATTACTACTATTGTGAAAAGAATTTTCTTTGTGATGTGAAAAACAGTAAGCGAGGGCTAATATTTAAGTATAAAATAAAAAAATGAAAGTAAAGTTCTTAAGAGGCGCAACAATCCTTCTATAAACTGGTATTTATTTTAAGCCTACTCCTACAGAGCTTGAAAAGCATTCAGAAGAGTATTATACAAAGCTTACGGATGCTTCTGTATATGTTGCGAGGTTAGTCTTTGCCTAAGCTAAAAGAGTAACTACATCGGATGCTCAATAGCACAGAAAAACTGGTTATTACTGTGATAACCATAAAGCGTTTTGTGAAGCTATAAAAACCGAGAAATGGGATGGTGTAATGAAAAAAGCAAAACCCTAAAAAGAGGGGTAAAATAGGCTATATCAAGGGGACAACACCTAAGCTTTAAACTCAGATTGTATAAAATGTGGAAGAACATCTAATAATCATGTAATCGATATTAAGACACGGCGGGGCTAACAATTCTATGAACCTACAGACATTGTGCGCTTCTTGTCATAGTAAAAAGAAAATAGACAAAGAAGAGGAAAAAATAAGAAGTATTGGTAATGGAAAACTGCAATGATTTACCGCTTAATAAATAAGATGTACCTAAAAATTTGAAAGGTAAAGCAAAATGCAGAACGACACACATCACTTTGGACAAAGATGCTGACGAGAAAATGTAGAGTGTAAGGCATAAAATGAATGCACAAACCTTAGATGTACCGTGTATGATAATACATACATGTCCATAGCAGACTTAGACGCACTATTTACAAGTTCAGGCTCATATGCACTTCTTGCATTCTCGGCTGTGCTCATAGGTATGTCCAAAATGGGCTTTCCCGGTATCAATATTATTTCCACGCCCATTGTTATTCATCTTGTGCAGGATGTGCGCGTATCCATAGCATTAGCGTTGCTTTTGCTCTACCCCGGCGACGTTATCGCCGTAATAAATTTTAAAAAGTTCTGCAATAAAAAAGTGTTCTTGACTTTCTCACCTTATGCAATTCTCGGCGTCCTCGTTGCAGCTATCATCGGCATGTTGTTATCGCGCACAACCCTTATTGCAGTCATAATATTTCTTATATTAGGTTTTGCAGTTATTATGATGGGGCAAGAATTATATTACCTAATGCGGTGTAGGAAAAAGTCGTCGGATATTTATCAAATGACAATGTGCCACAATACCAAGCGTCGTTTTCTAGGCAAAAACATTATTTTAGCACTGCTTGCATTCTCAAGTGGCGCATCCTCCACTTTGGCAAGTGCTTCTGCGCCCATTACTTCCCTATACTTGTTAATCTTGCGTATCGATAAAAAAGAATTCGTAGGTACGGGTGCAATCTTATATATAACTTACAATAGCGTCAAATTGCTCATTTTTATTTTTGTGTGGAAAGTCATAAGTGTTTCCTTGTTTTTTTACAGCCTTACACTCATTCCTTGGGTTGTAGTGGGCGCGTATCTCTCTCGCTATATTTCAAGCAAGATTCCTGAGCATCTGTACCGCTGGATCATCATTGCCCTAGTATGCGCGGCCGGGCTTTCACTCATGCGCTTGTTATAGGTAAATAGTTACGTATGCGCTGCCCCCAATGTCAGACAGACGAAGACAAAGTCCTCGAGACCCGCGTGCTTGCGCATGGACAGGTTATTCGTAGAAGGCGTAGCTGCCTTCATTGCGATTTTCGTTTTACTTCCTATGAACGTGTGGAAGAACGCCCGCTTACTATTGTGAAGAAAAACAACACAAGGGAACTTTTTAGCAGAGAAAAACTACGCAATGGTATTGCAACCGCTGTGCGCAAACGTCCGGTTTCACAAAACGTTATAGAAAACATGTTAGATGAAATTGAAGAAGAAGCGCACATACGCTCTGGCACTACGCACGAAATATCATCGTCTATGCTTGGTGAAATGATAATAATACGATTGCAACGCATAGATACGGTGGCATATTTGCGTTTTGTCTCGGTATATCGAAATTTTGAAAACGTAGATGGCTTCATTCGTGAAATACAATTTTTATCCAAGAACGAATAGCTTCAATAGCTATATAATAAGCATTATGAATTCCCATAAGGTACATGAGCAAGAAGAAGCGCTTTCACAAGAAGTCCATTCGTTCCAAGATGAAAAAGAACGCATACGCTCCATCATCGGCGCCATAGGCGGCAGTCATAAAAAGCTATACACGCGTATTATAAACATAGGATTTATTATTTTGCTTGCTGTATTATTTTTCTTAGAGTTTTTCACCGCACTCTTGGATAAACTTATCGCAGTCGAAATAGGTGTACTTCTTGTTTCGGTAAAAATTCTGTGGATGATGTATGAACAGTCGCGCGTGGAACATTTCATGTTTTGGATACTCAGTTCTATTGAATTTCAAGTAGCTAGCATAGAGAAAAAAATCGATCTCATAGCTAAGGCACAAAAAGAGAAAGACTTCGAATCTAACAAATAAAATCGGATATGTAGAACGTGCGTGATTTATGTCGTTGTATAAGGTGTCTTCTTACATTTCTTCAATCGACTGTTGTACTGCTGTACCCATAACTTTCCGCGCCTTGTGCGCTACAAAAAACCCGGTAATGCCTATGCCGCAATATAAATTAAACACGGTATCATGATTTGATATATCTTTGTAAGAGCTATTATTTTATAAATTATCTTCGTATGTACCGCTGTAGCTCACAGCGGTTTTTCTCTTGATGATACAAAAAAAAGCAAAGTCAATCGATGCATATAGTTTGCTTTCAAGCCCCGTGATGGCAACAACTAATATAAGGATAGAAGTACTTTATAGGCATTGTGACGTTTTTAAATTCTCTTGCATGGTGCATAAGAACGGTTCTCACGATATTTTCCCTCCACTTATTTAGAATAGAGAGGTAAAAATGCAACAACGCTTTTCTATTCATTACACAGCGCGTAGTGTACTTAAGGTTAGTCGCTATAAGCATTTTGCAAAGGATACAGCTAGGTTAATACAGGATAAGTTTCCAATGTTTACAACGAAACCATAAGACGTATCATAAAGGGTACTGAAGCGCACTATTGCATCGGGCGTAAATCATGTTCGTATTTAGTTTGTAATAACACGCAAACATATGGTTTATCTTCGAGTCCACTTTTTAGCCACTATGCTGTTAGTCGAAACCATATTTAAGCGCAAAAGTTAGTTGCGCTATAGTGTAAAACAATCAAAGCAAGCCTGTGTGAGCAGCGTGCCTACAAGTTAAATATAAAACTTTTGCAAAGAGATAAGCTCGCCTGCTCAAAAAACCCGTATCCCGCCACTTAAAAGCTATACGCTTTCTTTTTCGCAGAGAGTACGTTGTGTAGTCGTCCACCTCATGTGCCTTTGCTATACTGAAAAAATGGCAGAAAAAATTACTCCACGAGATAAAGATTATTCGCAGTGGTACTTGGATATTGTAATACACGCCCAGCTTGCAGACTATAGCCCAGTGAAGGGTAGCATGGTCATTCGTCCGCGTGGCTATGTGATGTGGGAACTCTTGAAAGAGCGTCTTGATGAGCGTTTTAAGGAAACTGGGCATGTAAATGCGTATTTTCCGCTGTTTATCCCGCAAAGTTTCATTGCCAAGGAAAGTGAGCATGTAGAGGGGTTTGCACCTGAGCTTGCGTTGGTAACTCATGGTGGTGGCGAAGAACTTGAGGAACCACTTGTGGTGCGTCCAACATCAGAGACCATTATCTGGAGCATGTACAAGAGGTGGATACAGTCTTATAGAGACTTGCCTATTTTAATTAACCAATGGGCGAATGTAGTGCGCTGGGAAAAACGCACCCGCCCTTTTTTGCGCACCACCGAGTTTTTGTGGCAAGAAGGGCATACAGCACATGAAAGCAAGGCTGAGGCGCTTGAAGAGACCTTACGTATTTTTGAAATATACCGAACGTTTGCAGAAGAGATACTGGCGCTGCCTGTTATTGCGGGAAGGAAGTCGGAAGAGGAGAAGTTTGCGGGTGCAGTGGAGACTTATGGCATAGAAGCGCTTATGCAGGATGGGAAGTCTTTGCAGGTGGGCACTTCACATTTTTTGGGGCAGAAGTTTGCTAAGGCTTTTGATGTTCAATATCAAGCGCGCGATAAAAATTTGGACTATGTGTGGGCGACATCGTGGGGTGTTTCTACGCGGCTTATAGGTGCGGTTGTAATGACCCATTCTGATGATAAAGGCTTGGTAGTTCCGCCTAAAATTGCGCCGACCCATGTTGTGGTAGTTCCTATTTATAAAAAAGGAACGGATAAGAACACTATAGAAAAGATCGCACAAAAACTTGCCTTAAGGTTAGCTGCGGATTATAGGACGACTTGTGATAGCGACGATGCTACATCGCCGGGGTGGAAATTTGCTGAGTGGGAATTAAGAGGCGCCTGCGTACGCGTTGAGATTGGGCCTAAGGATGTTGATAAAGATCAATGCGTTGTAGTGCGACGCGATACGGGAGAGAAAGCATTTGTGCCGCTTAAACAGGTGTGCGAGTATATAAAAAAGATTCTTCAGGCGATGCAAGATGATCTGTTGCAAAAGGCGCGCGCTTTTATGAAGGCTAACACTTGGCGCGTTACTTCTTTTGATGAGTTTATCTCTCACATGCAGAACGAGTGTTCTGGCTACATCATTGCCCCATGGGATGGTATTTCCAAAACAGAGATTACTATTAAGGAAAAGACCAAGGCGACTATTCGCATCTTGCTTGAAGAAGCGCCGCGAAAAACTGACAAATGCATATATACGGGGAATAATGCGAAGTACCTCGCTGTCTTTGCCAAAGCGTATTAAGTAGATATTACTTTGTTTGTCATTGGCATCCATACTTATGTTACACTCGTTTTTTGAAAGAACCAAATGTTTGCGTCACGCTTCCCCTTCAATATGAGAGAAAAAAATATCTTCTGTGTATGGCTCATCTTACAGCAAACACTGGGAACGTGAACGACGACGGCTCAAAAAAATTACATTTCTGATTCGCTCTTTACTTCTTTGTGAGGGTCATTAGGGTTTTGTTTCTTTGCCTTAAAATTTCTGAATGGAAAAACGATTAAATGTTTCGCCATGAAGCTAAACAA
>JAPEIX020267606.1:0-14747 GCA_026122405.2 Zoanthus sansibaricus
CCTAAAAAATACCAAATTGACAATTTTGACCCCTAAAAAATACGACGATCATCCCTATCATACCAATATAGGGAGTAACCCCCCCGGGGTCTAACGATTTCTTTTCTAAGAAAAAATTTACGGTTCTTATAAAATACTGCTGAGATTCTCTTGGAGAAAACTTGTTATTCAAAAAAGTATAGCTCAATGATCTATATATCGTTTCAAGGCATCAGTCACCCCGACGAAGGACGTCAGTCCGAAACGTCAGTTAAACATTATTTCTTTCACTATGGTGTAAAACTTATCTATTTGTAAACTGTTTCTGTTTTTTTAAGGTGGAAAACAAGACCATGGTTTAAGAATTTTAACACTGGTTAATACTAATCGGCTTTTAAACAACTAGATTCAGATTAGTAACATCCCCAAAAAATGTAAAGAAAGATACTTTGGGGATTGATGCGACAAGAAACAAGGTATACAAGACAGCTATGACACAAAACTAGGCAGCTAAAAGAGTTTAAGGAAAGTCAGCTATGGCTGTATCCAAAAGTAAAAAATATGTTTTCTCTATTATGTTTAATACATGAAGCTAAAAAGTATTGGTAATTGGAGAATGTAAGAAATATATTCGTGTTATAAGGCCGTACGTGGTACTTTTTCCACTTTCGAGTTCAATGCTATAAAGAAAGATGTGTCGCGAATTAGTTAGTAAGATCCATAAGATACGATAATGTCAACCAAATGACCTTTTTTTTATTTTGAACTTAATCTCAATTCTCTTCTGCTGTCACTCAAACACCAATACAGTAAACATTCATCAGAGTTGAGTTATGACTCATAAGTATTCGAGAGAAGCTTGTCATGGAACAAACCAATCTGGAAAAATTAGCTAGTTAACATATACGATATGCGGCAGGAAAATGTGCTGGTTTTTTGACAAGTAAACAAAAAGCTCAAAGTACAAACCAATTTCAGAACTATTTAACTAAAAAATTACACAACAGCGTGCCGAATTTAAACAGCGATCATTATCAGGATTTTTAGCAAGAAATAAAAAGCTTAGTGCGTTTTAGTTAATTCACGTATATACAATGTAGGAGGCGCCTTTAATTTAATCTGTGTCTCAATCTTCTCTAAAAAGTAATTGCAATGAGAAACTATGTAAAATATTTTTATCATGCTACTTTGGGATCTGGTAATTAGCTAAGGAATTAAACATTCGATTAACCTTCAAATTAATAAGTTTTTGAGTTACACAATAAAATGTAATTGTGTTTTTGTGGTGTTTTTCAGAAACCGAAGTTTTGAAAATACCGGCGGATCGCTCACCTTTGTAATTAGAAGATGCTTTTAAACCAGGAACTTTATATCTACTCGCATTTCTCGCAATTTAAGACATCTTTGACTGGAAGGGAAAGTGTAAAATTTGTGGCATTAAATGAATTTAGGAGATGAACGTTTTAACACAATCGAACCTCGACTAACTCTCATCCAAAAGAAACGTGCTTTTCGTTCTTAAAATTTGCGAGACTATTTCCTATGTTGACATGCTTTGGAACCGCAGAAAATGCTTCGTAGAGTGATAAATGTTGCGCTTTGTTTGCACATCGACTGATGTACTTAAAACGGCAGAGAATCTATCTTATTTTCCGTAATCAAAGCCGCTGAGTCCTACTTTAGTCGTCTTCTTGACGGCTCCAAATGGTCCGATCAGGCAGGCAATTAATCAAAGCCCGCTTTTCTCTTTTTGACTGACTTGATGTTTCACTATTCTAATTTGTCTAGTGTTTTCTTTTTAATGTTTGCTTTGAAAGCTGAGGGAAACTAAAAACAACACTTGAGTGAAAGGACTTCCGGCCGATCTACTCCATATGGTTATTGTCGACACGGTCCGCTAGCCCCAAACTAAACTGGATGACGAGTTCATGGCACCCATCTTCCTTCCGTCTTAGTTTTTCGGACCAAAACTCGCATGCAACTGCCAAAAAGATGCGGACCCAGCCACAAAAGGCGAAACACAATCGCATTAAGTCCAAAAGACCGTTTTTAAAAGAGTATTGTTCTGATTTAGGAATTCGGTGAGAAATTACCAATGAAAGAATGTTTGTAAATAAGTGTTTTGTATGCGCGGAATAAACTCTTCACAGTCACATAAAAGGCAAAAAAGAATCGAACGTAGATTTGCTCAGAATTAAACCAAGGTGAAAATGAACGCCTGAAAAGCTGGAGGTTTTATCACCACAAATATCTTTTATGATAAAGCATTAGTAAGATTCTGTTTGCGCGTGTTTTTATTCACAAAGACTCGTTCGCCATTGTGCAATTCTTGTAAACTGCCGGAAAAAGAAGATGAGCTTATGAATATTTCAAGTTCATAATTAGAGTTAATAAGTCGGCTTACCCAAGTTCGTAAACAAAGATAATGTAATCTTTATCAGTTGCTTTTTTGTGACGGAAATGAAGGCAGGTATGTCGCTTCCAATGACGAATGGCCTTCCGAATTTCTTTCCTTGTCTTCCAATCTGGTGGCGAAGCAGATGATGCGTGTGTTAGCTAGGGTACTCCATTACAACAAGTACTTTATATCGTAATTAAATTAAAATTGACGGCGAATGGGCCTTTTGTTTGACTAATGAAAACAGCGCTAACAAACAGCAAAACGTAGCTCCGCCCTCCAACTAAACTCGCTTTCTGCACAAGTAAAATGAACGAGCAAAACTTTTCTCGCTGTTTATGTCTCCAACTTCTAGAGATATCACTAACGCTTCCGCCGTATCGAAATATGTCCCAATCGTAACAATATCCTTTGACTGACAAAAAGGAAAACAGATAACTTCGAAACGAAGAGAGACAAAATTTTAAAAGCACTCGAAACTTCTTTCATATTCATCTTTGGTGATTACCTATTTAAAATGCTTTGGTTCACGTGTAATTAAGAAATTAAAGCTACTAATTATAAGTGAATAGAACTGCAAGATTTGTCAGTATATAGCGCCTACTTTGTTCTAGATTCAATTTCCTACAATCTCGGATAAATCGGAATGTGTTGAAAGAAAGATGAAAAGGGATAATTAACAGTGAAGTGTCGGCCATCTTCGAAATTTCATCAAGCACGGACCATCACCCCTTCGTTGACTTGTGAGGTCTCTGTACATAAATTAGCTCCGCTCAAGGACGGTTCGTGTGTCACTGGTCGATTACGATGTAGTAATGCGGAAAACTCTTTGATCTTCTATGCCATTCGCTAAAAGTTTATTTGAAATGGATTAAACGTGTCCTTGAATCGGTTGAATATGAAATCCTAATAAAACATATAGAGAAAGTATTCTGAAATTATCATATCAAAGAAAATACAAAGTAAATGTATTAAGGTATTAAGTTGCATTTCTATGAATCAGAGCTGATGAGTTGGAGAAAACGGTTTGTAAAATTAACTATATAACTGAATCTCAAAAGCTTCCATCCCGCCGTTAAGCTGCTTAAAATTCAAAAATATGATACCAACTCACTCATCTGATTTGGAGTAGCAATGAAACTATCACAGATATTAATAAAATTACTTTCTGTATTTCAAACTTCATAAATGCATATTATCTAAAAACATATATTGACTTTCGTTTTGAAAGTGAAAATGCAACATGCAAAATAAAATGTGCTTACCTAAACTTTTACTTATCACGTATGGAATGACTCCGTTCGGCCATCTTGCATCTTGAAACTTTTTAACAGCCCGTTTTTTTCTAACTCCTTCGTCGACACTTTTCTGCATAAACGCGCGTGTACTCGCGTCAAGCACAATGTCTCCTTGAAAGAACGGGCTACCGTCGGACGACCTCAGACCTAAAATTAGTATAGCATTTGAATTGTTAGAGTTTGACATGTTTTGCTGATGAGGATACACAGCAGCTGTGTCTATAAACATAGAATATAACAATATTAATGCTTTAGTGTTTAATCCGCAAGCTAAATGACGAGCGTGGAGTTTCTTATTTCAATTTTTGTAAAAGCCGACGCACATAATGTAAAGGGACATTAGTAGAGCAAAGAAACGAATGTTAAACTATTTAGGGAAAACTCATTTTTTATTCCACACCTTTAATTTGCAACACACCTTGGTTCACTTCCCAGGGCTCTTTTAAATGTATACCATCTTCATCTTCAGTGTGGTCATTGTGATGAGTAAAATTAGTTGAGCTTGAGATGGAAGAAGTTACAACGGTTCGTGTTGAGCCGACCAGGTTTTCCTTCCTATTGCTTGTTCCCTGACCATGTAGTAAGACCGGTACAGCGGATAAATACGACACAAGCACCAAAGCAAGTAGAATTAAAACTTTGTGAATCAACATGTCTTGCTTGTGATCATTTACCATATCATATCAAAAACAGACCATCTATGTAGTGCCACGGTTCATCATAACAACATCAACATAAAGGACTTTGCTCTCCGCGTTGACGATTTTAAAACTTATGTGCGTTCTGTTTGTGGCTGACGTGCTTATTTAAACAGTGCTTTTTAAGGATGACGAGGTGGGCGGGTTAAACAACGCTAAACAGATTTAACACCATGTCACTCACGGGGGTGACTCACAAACATAAACTGACAGTCAGCCATATTTGAAACACAAAACTGCTGTAAACCTTATTTACGTCTATTTAACATTTTTATTGGATCAAACTCAAAAACAATAAAGTAATTTCAGATTTTATAACACACTTTACTGAGATCGGCATCAATTCATTAACTTTTGGTTGACGCGCAGTTTCAAGTTATTCCCGGAAACCAGAAAACAGTGTTAAGTTCATTTGCTTTTTCGCACACACTGTGCACTGGTTTAACTAATTTCCTCCCGAAGGATTAGGTGAAGCCGATAAGAACTTGGGGACTCGAGCTTTAGCTAGCTAATGATAGCCACGGGGTTACTGTTTTTAAATCATTGTTTTTAACTTATAATCTCTACGCGGCAGGAGCTCTTTTGCTCAGTGTGAGAGCGTAGAAGATTTTGAACCTTTAATAGCGCAAATAATAAACTTGTTTTCTTACCTGTTTTCCATCTGATGCGGATGAGAAGAAATTCCGTCCGCTTCATTCTTATCTGGATTCTGTCAAAAGCACGTGTTGAAATGTCTCTCTACGGGAACTGATAACGTTCTTAAAAACTTTTTCCTCCTTTAACTAATACGCCAATGAGAGAGGTGCAAAAACGGATAGGGTACAATAGAAGCAATTTTAAGATGACCAGGTTGTTTATACTTTAAGTTGACAGTTTGCGACATGAGAGGCACGCAATAATTACAAATGATTAGCTGTTAAATAAATCAATGCCTTGAGTTCTTAGGAAGTGACAGATATAAACCCCTAAGAACTCCTCTTGAATGCTATCTTGCCCTCAGGATGTGTGTAATTAACTCAAAAAATGAAGAATTACTTTCGCGATTGTGCGATTTGGTTTAACTTCGCCACAGCGGATGACTTGAATATTTTAACAATTGTAGAGCGAGGGGCTCTTTTCTGATATCATGTTGATATTTTACCGAATTACCCCTGTTAGCATGCGTAGAATGCGAGATACACGTGCGGTTGTAAAGATATTGTCAACAATACACGAGTCGATACTCGACTCCCTGCTCATTTGCGTGAACATCTAACGCCCAACATGCCTCTCCCGCGGTCCCTTGCCTTTCTTTTTTTCAAGATTACTGCTGCTTTAGAAGCCTGGGAAAAGACCACTGAATAAATTTGTGTCACGTAAATATTTTGACCTAAATTTTCCCACAGAAATGTAGCTAATATATGCATGCTTTTCCGTTTCCGAAGAGAAACAACAAATTTAACACATTTACTTTTGTCATAACTGGAAAACTGAACAGACTCGGTTTCCCTTGTAACATTTATAGAACAGTTATATTTGGTGAAGATTTTATACATCGTTTATCAACTCAGTTACTTTGAACAAATTCATCATTCTGATATTTTTGACTCTGATCTGAACGTTGAAACGAAAATAGTTGTAAAGAGGTTTTGCGCGTTACTGAGACCTACACGGCTACAGACTGGAAAAGATCAAGCAGAATAAGGACTGATAATGTTTCTGCTTTATTTTTCAAATTTGACTTTTGTTTTACTTTCAAAACTACCAAGGGAACAAAAAAACATCGCTCGTGTTTCTTGATAAAATAGAAATGTTTAATAATCGCGCTATAACCAGAACGCACGATTAACATGAAAAGAGTGCTAAGAGAAAACGAGATGCCTCCTCGTGATGAAATTTTATATAGTGGGAAGATGTTTGAGGACAGGTTTTGCATTTCAATAAGATTAAAATGAAGTACACGTTGACATAATTATGACAGCACACTGTTCAAATATTCTGACTGAAATACCCTCCCCCCCATTCACTGCAGTTAATAAATATTGTTATTATTACTGCAATTAATTACAATTTTTAAATTAGGACTGCAGCTTTGAAAACCAGAAACTTACATAATTTCTTTCTTTGCCAGTGATTTTTACTGACAGTATTCAGCAAAAGAATAATTTTATGTACTTTACTTAAACAGTCAGGCAGTCTTCTAAATAATTTTTGACAATATAAATAAATATTACTGAATACTACATTCATAAACACATGATTTCAATCACAAACTCTGCCCAGAGTTGTTGTTCCTTACTTTTTTTAGTTCAGAAAGAATTATTTTTTTATGACTGTTAAGACAATGAACAATTAATTGGTGTGTTTAAACATGTACAGTGTTGTAACTTCCTGTTTCAAATTACAGGTCACAGACACAGGAAATTACAGTATCATATGCAGATCAGTCCCAAAGTCAGATATTCTGTTATTGTTCTCGTTAAATTTTTATCCATTTCTTCATATACCTGAATGCACAACTTAATTTAAATCAAATCTTGACTTTATGAGTTGTCAGAAATGGTAGCTAGTTTCAGTACTGACCTAGTTTCTTGTTCCTATGGCTCTGAAGATTATAAGTGTCATCTTAAATCATATACAAGGTAAGTTTTGGACTCAGCTCAGGTTTATTGAACACAGAATCATAAAGCGGCCGTTTTAGTACAAATTAGATGCTTGTTTTATAAGAACCAATAAATTTTGCCAAGGCTCGTTGTTCTTAATTTTTCTTAACTTATTTCTGTGAGTGAGTCAATTTTCTACCAAGGCCTAGATTAAGCTTGTTCTCAAATTGTTCTTAACTTAGCAAATTTAAGCCTTGTTGTTCTTATAAAAAAGCGTGTATGCATTCAGTAAAACTAGCAAAGAGAACTTAGAAATTTCAAAGTCAAGCTTCATAAGGCTGATCTTATAATATTTGGAAAGGTACCAGCAATTAAGTTATTAAACAGGTGCTGTCAGTTTTATGTCTCTATTAAGCCAAAGATTGTAGATGTTGGTAAATTAAAGATGTTCAGGGATACTAAAAAATAAGAAATTTTTTATTCTCATTATCTGTAATTGTTAAATCTAGGGGTAGATGGAAGAAGTGGGGATTTTCAGGGTAGTGCAGAAGAGTAGTGGATTTTCAATTTTTTTGTTATTTTCTGTTTTTATTAATTTTAGTGATAATATAACAGATAGGTACTGTAGTTGCAAATACTGGAAAATATTAACTGAATCTTATACTATTTGCTGATCTGAACGTGATGGCTTTTCAAAGCAATGAATAAAACATTAAAATATTATTACTTATCTAATAGATGATGCAGAGGAGAACAATGCATTATGAGAGTTTCCCAGTTGAATGACGAAGAAAAACGGCTTCTACAACTCAGAACTGACAAAGTAACAGATGAAGAGAATGTAACTCTCTGCCTACACCACAAACAAGTGTACATTGACAAGTATTCATTTTCAGCAAAATGCTTGCCGCAATCCCAAGAAACAGCAGAAATCACAAGTTCAAAAAAAAGCTCTCTTAAGACCCTTGACATTGATGATGCTGCATACGTCAGTGCCATTACAGGTGCCTCTGTAAAGCCAGGCCAAAAGCTGTGCTGAAACTGTTTTGCATGTATAAAGAAAGACAAGCTGAAATGTCAGTCAGAATCAGATCCTTAATCAGAATGTAATCCCAATAATGTTGGACTAGACAAAATTGCCAAAGATTATGAAGTGGACACACTTAACAGGAGTTTTATAGACACTAGCTTTTCTCCTCTTAAACCATCAAAATTAGCAGTCAGAATATGGGCACATATGCCAAAAGGACGTTGTTTCAGTGTGAGAGTGCTCTTCCAGGCAAAATGGCCAAGTTGCTTGATGTAGATCCTGATCAGTTGATGCACAGCAAAGAGCCACAGCCATGCAGCAATTGTAAAGATATGGATAAACTTATTCAACTCATAAAAGACAATATTAATGTGTCAGCCACTAACAAACAACTACAGCTGTTAACACTGGCACCAGAAAGTTGGTCAGTGGAAAAAACAGTCAGGGAGTTTAATGCGAGCGAGTACAAAGTGAAACAGGCATGACAGCTGAGGAAGGACCGTGGCAATTTGGCAGGTCCAAAGCCCAAAGTGAGAAGAAAGCTTTCCAAACAGATTGAGGAAAAGGTGGCAGCATTCTATCAGAATGATGAGCATTCATGCCAGTTGCCTGGAAAAGAGGATTGTAAATCAGTCAAAGGGCCAGATGGAAAGCAAAAGTTAGTGCAAAAGCGACTGTTGCTGAATTTAAACAAACTCTATCAGGCACGTACACAGCTTTTCCTGCGGGGGGTGCACTTTAAGCTTGAACGGACCTTGGGTTACCAGTCCTTAAAATATGATATCTAAACAATTCTGATATGAGTAATCCGGCATTGCGAGCTTATTTTTACAAGTTCTATTGCTTTCTTTGACTACTTGGAAATCATTCGACTATTTTCTACTCATGTTCGTGAGGTTTTTAGTTTTCTAAATATGTTCTTTCTGTACTGCTGCATGCATGCATCCATGATTGTGACATTAAAAACAGCAATGAGTTCAATATTCATGCCAATCATTAAATATTTTCACTCAATTTTTATTTTTTAAAAACAACACGAAAAATATCTACTATTATATAATTTGTAGTTCCGACCTGAACAGCTATCCATTTTCTTTATTTTATTTCATCCCTTTTTGATTGTTCTTATCTTGCTGTATCTGATCTTGCTGAGCGGACCTTTTTATCAGGTGGGGGGGTGCACGTGCACCCAGTGCACCCCCCCTGTGTACATGCCTGTCTATGAACACTGTAAAGCTAAATATCCAGAGGACAAAATATAGGATGATCAAAATTTTGTGCCCTTCGACCTCCCCAGTGTATAATAGTGGGTTGCAGAGGTTCCCATTCCGTTTGTGTATGCACTATTCACCAGAACATGAAATTGATGCCAAGTGTTTTAGCAACAAATGAACAGTCAACAGCACTCTCATACTATGATTTAATGGGTAAGTTGGTTTGCAGTCTCGACTCAGAGCTGTGCATGATTTACAGATGCTTAGAGTGTCCAGGCGTAGAGGGACTAACATTATACACTTGGAAACAATGTGTGAATTGCTGGCAGACGAAACAGATGAAGTTGATTACTACAAGCAGTGGGTAACAACTGGCAGAATAGCTCTGCAGGATTGTCGTAGGCCCCTGGGTGAATTTCTTGAAGATCTTGTTGAGACGTTAGATAATCTTACCTCACACCACTTCATTGCAAAGGACCAGTCACAGTATCTAACAAGTCTGAAGGAAGAGCTTCCAGCCAATGAAGCAGTACTGATCTTAGATTTTGCAGAAAATTATAGTTTCGTTGTCCAGGATGCTGCCCAAGGGTATCATTGGGACAACACCCAGGCCACACTTCATCCCTTTGTGGCGTATGTTCAACAAGATGGACACTCAAACACATTTATATGTGTGTCATAGGCAATAATTTTGAAACACCACACAATCACTGTTTACAGTTTTTTGGAGGTAATTATCCTATCCTTGAAAGAAAATTATCCACAGATTGAGAAAATTCATCATTTCTCGGATGGAGCAGCATCCCAGAATAAAAATTATAAGAATTTCTGTAATCCTCTGTTCCATCATGTTGATTTTAGCTTAAAAGCAGAATGGAACATTTTTGCTACAAGCCATGGAAAAAATGCTTGTGATGGCATAGGAAAAACTGTGAAATGGGAAGCAGCAAGGGCAAGTCTTCAAGCCACTACAACAGGTCATATCCTGAAAGTGATTGCAAGAGACCTTTCGAATTACATCACTGCGAGATTGGCAAATATGTTACCTGCATTTATGATGATAAGTGGTGGATTGGGTTAATCAGAGACATAATGTATCTGAGGAAGAAAGGGACATCCTCAAGTCATTAATTTATGCACCCACATGCTCCTGCTGTATCATTCTATTCGCCAAGAAGAGAAGACATATGCCACGTTCCACTGCAATGCATCATACGTATTGTGATTACCCCCATAACACCAAATGGAAGGCAATATTATATAGACAATAGAGACAAGCACGCCATTATTCAGCTAGTTATAATGTGAATACTGTAAGCTAGGCTATGGTAATACTTGGATCTACTTTCCATAGTCAGTATGATAACTAGTTACAAGGGACTAGGGATTACCAAAATTTAGTGTAATTGAACTGTAATTGCAGTACTTTATTATAACAATATTTATGGTATAAATTGTGGTGTATAGGGGCAGGGTGGGAGTTGCCTGGTTAGCCAAATTGAACAGTGTGCTTTTCTAATGTTAATATATAAAATTATTTTCTTTTAAACCCTGAAATTCATCGCCAGTGACATCCAAAAATTGAACCATGTACCGAATAGTGAGCTGCTTCACAGCAATCAAGTGCTTTGAATTAAAACAATTTAAATGCAACATTTTTCTGAACTACATTGAGATTTCGCCAACTGAAAGTCACCCCAAAATCAATTTTCCTGGAATTGAAGGACTTGTCATTTTCTGAAGATTGGTTGCTAGGCAACCGTTTTGGCATATATTAATGCCCCTTGGGAACTCTTTAAGTAGATGAATTATTGGGAGCTTTAAGTAGGTTTAACCTGGATTTTTGGCTTCCCAAACTGCAGTACTGGGGCTGACATGACCTTGGGATTTGAACTGGCCACACCCACTCATATCTTAAGTAAGATATTGACCTTTTGCTTTAGTGGTGACTCTTCCAGTTGTTTTAAAGCCACGGAGAGTTCTAAGTTTGTGGACTTATTATTTAATGAGAAATCATGGTCTGAACATGGTGTCAAATTACATGGCCACCATAATTGTGCTCACTTTTTCTATACCGGATGTCAGAAAAATGGCCATTTTTCAAAAACAACTTGACCAAATGAGCTCAAACTTCAGAATTGGTAGTTTCAATGAATGTGGCATATTTAGTGACAAAATGAAGCCAATCCAAGACCAAAGGGCACGGGCTACTAGGTGATTTGGCATGGAATGACCTGACCAAAAGATTTGAACCAGGCAATTATGCTGCCCACATGTATATCAAATGCCCATCCTGGAAGAAATCTTCCCCAGGATAGTGAAAACAAAAGTTTTCGGTACCTTAGATGCTAAGGACGGCTTTTATCAAATAGCACTAGACAAAGGGAGTAGTTTAAAAACTATTTTCTGGACATTATTTGGCAGATTTTGTTACTTAAGAATTTCATGTCATTTGGAATAAAACTAGCTCCTGACAAATTTGAGTACAAACTTCACAGAAACTTGACAACTACCACCATTAAATTTAAACACCCTTATATTATTCAATAAATGCATTATTATATTATGAATGCAAGGATAAAGCACTGGGAAAAACTGTGAGATGCTAATAACACATCAAACCAATAAACATCCTTAAACTAGTCAGAAACATTATTACATTATTACTGAGTAACAAGAACCCATATGGTGAGCAAGATCATGAATCAATTCCATTCTTACAGTTTAGAGTTCAAATTTTCTTCCCTCTGCATGAATTTACATCACTGTTACTCATTAGATCGATGACCGAGCAGTTATAGGTAGCACAATTAACACTGCAAACTAGTTTTAGAATGCTTATTTAGTTTTAGAATTCTTACAATTAAATCCTTATAATCAGTGTTTCGGCTGCCTGACTTCCCTAGCCCCTACTCCAATGGTTATTCCAGGCAGCTAGTATTCTAACTTTACTTAAAATTTTGCATTGAATTTTGTAATTTTTTTTTTGAGCAAGAAAGTGAGTACAAATAAAGATCGAGTGATTGTTTTGAATTAGTTATATCTGTATGTAGATATAAGAGTGTGCTTCAATTTAAGTTTTTATGCCTATTGTTTTGGGGTTGTTTCTTGGATTGTCAAAATTTTTAGTTTCCAGAATAAAGGATTACCAGGAGTTCTATAGTCAGCAAATACAGAAATAGCTCACTTTTACTGTTAGTTAAAGTATTCAGCATCATGATTCAAGAGGATCCCATCTTGAAGAGATAATATCAGATTCTTTTCAAGGTAGTAGCTATTAGCTGATTTGAAAAACAAAGAAACAAAAATGGAGAGTACATGGTTTATAGTTTTCATAATTTAACATCAGTGGCTTTGAAATGTTCTGTAAATGCCCTGATGGTATCCGTTATCTCGCAGAAATACAGAAACTTTTTGGCAGTTGCATTATTATGATTTTTACTTGTAGGCGATTTCATTTATTAAGAACTACAGTTGATGTAGCAATGTTCCTTTTCACGGTTTGTAAAAAAACTAAAAGCAAATTTTATATTGAAAATGTTTTCTGAAGTACCGGCAATAATCTTAGTAATTAAATCAACCGAAAATAAGCCCACTGCATTATTTGCAAAATTAGCCTCGATAAGAATCCCATCTAAAAATGGGCCCTAAAAAGATAAGAAGCCAATAGGCAGGTTTTCGAGGTTTTAAGTATTCTAAATTCTCTCCACTTCCCACCGATCGAGTTTTATACCGCCGTTAGCTTTTACTGTAATTGCGTAATGATGAGTTTGAAATCTAAAAATTTACATGAAATTAAGAGGACGGCCCAAGATGACTTGTAAGGATTATACCTTTAGCCGGATTTCATTAACAACTCGTACATTTTGTTTTTATATAATCTATTAACAAAACTTGTTTCTATACAAAAAAATGCATGTATGTACAGTTCTGCTTCAATAAACTAAAATACCTTTGAAAGCTTTTATCGATCTTTCAAAGATCTTTAAGCGTTATGTTTTGAATCACCAGTGTGGTAGCACGCATTAAGTTTTAGGAAAATAAAAGATTGATTGTAAAACATAAAAATCAATGTTATCGTACTCACAATTTTAAAGATTTCAAAGAGATCAGCATACAGCAGCGCGTGACTTCGAGTCATCAAATGCATTAAAGCGTACGGGAGAATGAGTCCCAATTATCTGAAGTCAGGGCCGACCATTCAATTTTTGAAAGGGGTCTGGAACCATGAAAATTTTTTTTTCGCGTTGGCGAACAAGCAAGATATTTTTTTGAACAAGTGCGGCCTGAGGTATTTATATCCCAATTTAAGAATACTTTATTGAGCATTCTCTCTTATGAAGTTTTTTATTCTTGTATTTGTTTGCTACAGGATTATTTATATAAATATTTTAGCCCCCTCCCTCTCAAAAACATCAAATGGTCCGTCCCTTGGGGCCTTGGCGTCCCTACCTGTTGGTGGCGAAGATATCATACCTTATATGGTTAATATGTCCTTTTATAGTAGAGATACAGGCGTCGAGAAAAAGCACGATTTGTTATGAGATACTGGTCGAGTGTGTTGTCACAAGAAACTCGCATATAATTACTTTTGTCATTTTCAGATGATCAAAGAAGTTACAGAATCTTGGTTACTTACGGTTTAAAGTTAAAAGATGTCACTTGAAGATCCGTTTTTTGTCGTTAAAGAGTGAGTATGGTCATACATTTTATTTTCACTACCGATCGTTTCGCCAAGTTTAATGAACATTCTAACTTATATTTCCTCCATCGTTTCAAGCAGGATGGTGTAGAAATGTTTAAATTGGGTAGTTATTTATGGAAAAATAGAGAATTTTTACACGTTATGATAATAAAACATGTCGAGTGCAGATTAAATTCATTTGACAAGAAATTTATATGAGATTTAATTTATTTCCTAAAAACTATGCTCCGTAAAGTAAAATTTTATGTTATAAAATTTAATATTAAGGTAAAATATCACATATATTTTTAATGTTACTATAGAAATGCAATTTAAAATATTATTATGTATATTGCGTTTTGTGAATAATTTTGTTGCTGTGATTCATAGATTGAGGAAAGTTTTCTCAATCATTTTACAGTAATTTTTAATTTGTTTTTATAGTTTCACAAAGTGTTCATCATTGGCATTGAATATTTTTCACATTTTACTCTGATATCTCTTTTAGAATGTTGCTTCGTGAGGAAAAGAACAAAGTAATATATTTAATTAATAAAAATCCTTTCTATTTCATAGAGTACTATAAATTATCAAAGTTGTGTCAAAATTTCTTGTGTGAAAGGCAATAGTTGTTTGAGAGGAAGTGGTCTAAAGTCACTGTACGATGCCCCTGCTCTAGTGTGTGTTAAGCAGGATACTCAATATTTTCATCGAATGCTAGATGTTGTAAGCTGAGTTGGCTTAGGCAGAAAAGAAGGTCACACATGTATATATTCGAATCTCGGCAAACTGCCAGGATTGAACTGGGGACCTTGTGGTTGGAAAGCAGAGATCTTACCAACTGCACCAACCACATCTGCCCTA
>JAPEIX020268680.1:0-14733 GCA_026122405.2 Zoanthus sansibaricus
AAGCTGACGCGTACGCTTACCATATTTGTAGATTATGGTATATTGGCTGATACACCATAATGGTTAAGCCAATAAAAGTCTTGCATTGCATTATCCAATGATCCAGTTTTTAATAATCTCTTTTATACAATAACAAAGTCAATGCAAGTGCTCTGAATGGTCAATCAGGTCTTATTTGTTGGGCCGGTAAGCTTATAGAAACTTTGTGCTGAATTACATATAAAAGCAATAGTTTGGCTTGTGGTTTACAATAACTGGCTGCGTTTCCACCGTGGTTTAGTCCTTGTAGTGTAGTGGTCAACACGTCGGACTAGTAACCAAAGACGTGGTGTATGATTCCCGCCAGGGGCTTAAAAATTGTTTTCTCTTCTTTCACTCTATATATACACACAGAACGCATTTAATATACTTTCATGTCATGTTAATCATTTATGAGTTAAGCATTACCTTCCTAATTACTTAGAGTCGATGTAACGATGTGCTGCGTTTTATCATAGGTTCGACAAGATGGTGATTCAAAATGTTCTTCATTAGAAAAACAACTGGAGGTTGTTTGTTGTGAACGGAATAAATTAAGTGAGGAAATTGATCATTTTAAAACAATGGCCTCTGAATCACAACAAGCTCAACAGCAGTACGAAGCAACGAATGCGAAGCTTTTGGTAAGTTTGTTTCTAAACTTGTTAACACAGTTATTTCGGATCTATCAATTAAAATCGATTCATTGTTGACGAGTATGAGCGATTCAGCAACACAGATTGCGTTTCCTTGTACATTTGTTACTGGAAGCAGAGTTTAGGTTGAGCGAAGTCTGTCGAGTCAGTCCCCTTTGCATTCAATTTTGCATTGTGTTCTCGCAAAAATTTGGTCAATCTCATGACAGCAGGGTATCACCTTAAAGCTTCCTGGATTTCTGAGAACAGTTTAACAAAAATTGCTAAATATCCTATTTTCACTAAATTTTGCGACAATTTTAGTTCTCAAAAAGTCAAGCGCCATGTTTTCCGAGTATTAAATTTCACACTGTTGAGAGGGAATTAGAATTGGAGTATATTTAATTTCACGATTTTTTCCTAATCTTTAATATGTAGCTTTGACCTCAGAACTGTAACAGCATAACGTGATAGTGATCGTAAACAATCATAGCAAAGATAACAAAGCGTAATGTACGCTATTCCACAGTCTAAATAACCAATAGGATCATCTATGTGTACAATCTGATAAACTGCCGATCATTTAGACACTTCCTAGAATAACAGCAAAACAACAGGTTGAATTTCATTATTACTTATTAATATTTTATGGTATTAAATTTTACGAGTTTATTCTTCGTGTGGCCTATATCTCGTGAGATTAAATTTCGCGATTTAGTACTTGCGAAATTTAGTGAGAATAAGGTACATTGGAACTATTATAGTTTTTACGGCGTATTCTTGGTCTGTCTATCTGGCCCAATCCCAAATTTACTTTTTCATTTTTAGAGTCAGTTTGCTGGCTGGGTGCCACTTGCACATGAGGAACCTGGGCTCTAGACCTGTTCCCATAGTTTCTCGAAAATGATGTGACGGCTTTTGCTGTGCCATTTCACTTCAAAGGGGTTGAAGTCGACAAACGTCAAAGACTTTGCCTCCAATAACAGTTGTAAGAAAACACAAATGGTGTCTACATTTTGGTTCTCTGTGGAAGAATCAAACCAAACTACTCCTAAATATCAGCTAAGCTGTGCCACTAAACAGTGCAGCTATAAGCAGTTATTACACTCGGCAGCACAACACTTGGGATTGGAAACGCCTAGTATTAAGTGAATAAGTTGTTTTTATTTAGCTTTTAAGGCTGTTTGTTGTGACTCAAATTGTTAGTTTGCTGTTCTAAAGCGGCCATTCTGTTGATTGTTCTAACCTCTTTATCGATGCACGCGTCCATCTTTTTGTACAAATTTGATATTATTTCCTAAAAAAGCGGATCCTCCTGAAAGTTGAAAAACCAATTTTGTAATCAAATTGAAGCTGTGCCTCCCAAGTTTATTGAAATTTAATTATTTGCTACTGACAAATTAACAGAACAACCTTGATGAAGTAACGGCTAGCAACGAGACTATGGCCAAAGAACTGGAAAAGTCCAAGAACAACTTTGAGAGATTGAAGAGCAAGTACAAACAACATTTAAAGCAAAGTCGTGAGGAAAAAGAAAGTAGTAAATTAGAACTGGAAGCGGTTGTGGCAGAGAGCGAAGAAAAACAGCAAAGTCTTCAGAACATATTCGAAGCGGTATTGAACAAAGAAAAGGAAAATTTGGATTTGGTTAACCAAAGGTTAAAAATAATTACAGGCGAAAAAGAAAAACAAGAAGAAGATTATGCAAAAAAAGTTAATGAGCTAAATGAAATGTTACTAAGGAAAAATAAGGAGTTGGAAGAGCTTGTAAATATCAACAGAAGTGCTACCGTTGATTTTGAAACATTGAGAAAAGAATCTGAGGCTATTAAGGCCTCAAAAGGTGAGGTAGACGCTTCAATTAGGAAAGAATTTGATGACATATGCGAGGGACTCCGCACAGACCTTCAAAAAGCACACGACGAAATAACTGAACTGAAAACCTCATCTGATGTAAGCAGGCTTGCTCTTGAACAACATTTGGTGGATAAAGAAGAAACCTGTCAGGGGCTGACACAAATGGTGGCCGAACAGCGTGAAACGATAAACAAACTCACCTCCTATGTTGAACAATCAAAGCTAGAAATTGAACCGCTACAAGAAAGAGCAAACGATATGGTAAAGGAAAAAGAAGAGCTCAGTGGAAAACTGAAGGCCCTTACCTCAACAGTAAACGCGTTGACAGAAGAGAGGGATAAACTGCATTTAGAATTAAAAGAGGCAAGACAACATCTAGAAGGGGAATTATCGAAGGCAGCTTTAGAAAAAACCCAGGTTTGCCAGCACCTGCAAAGTGATTTCGAGAAAACTGTTGAAGAGAAAGATGAAATTCTGTCTTCGCTACGTGAAAAGTTGAAAGAAGGGAGGCTGGAAAGAGAAAATCTTGAAGCACAGCAAAACGAAAATCTCAAGGAACAACAACAGCTCTTTGAAGCTACAATACAAAATCTGAAAGAAAGCTTAAACAAGGAGCAGCATGAAAAGAGAGAAATGTTTGAGCGGTTGCTGAAAGATTCAGAGAAGGGAAAAGAAGAGCTAAGTGAGGGATTACACAGAGAATTTGAAAACATTTTAGCGGAAAAAGCAGAAATGTTAAAAAATTCCAGTTACAAAGTTGAAGAGCTGCAAAAAGAATTAGAGAACAATAACAAAGAAATTCAGAATTTGAAAAATTCCTTTAAAATTGCAGAAGAAGAAACTGAAAATCTAAAGACAGAGCTTGATAAACAATTAGATGAAAAAGAACCAGCTTTGACGTCCATGAGAACAGAGTTGGAAGAATTGGTTCGTAACAAAGATGAAACAATTGAAGGGCTGCGAACAAGTCTCCAGTCTGTGAAAGATGAGTTAAATACAGCATTGAGTGACAAACAAAACTGCCTACAGAAATTGAGCGACGAACTCAAGGAAAAGGAAGTGATTGAACAAAAACTTATCGAGGTTAAAGATGACAGAGATACAGCATTTGTGGAGTGGGAAAAAGAACTGACCGACGTTCAAAACAATCTTGAAGACTCGCTGTTGGAAAACAAAAATATTTCGACTCTTCTTGAACAGAAAACACGTGAAAATGAAAGTCTCGGCAGTAAACTTAATAACACCATTGATGTCAATGAACGATTGAAGACCGAATGCAGTCAACTTTGCGGTAATATTAATGAGCTTAACATGATCATCGAGGACAAACTAAAAATTAAATATAATGAAATTGATGGGCGAGGAGACGAAAATGCCGCAAACAGCGTTGCAAAGGCTCTTCAAGAGTATAAATTTATAAAAAGGTCTTTAGAAGCAGTTCTACTAGAAAAACAGGTTGCCTCGAATGAAGTCGAAACACTCTTGCAAAATAATGTTTTACTTTCTGAAAAATTAACTATTATGTCAGCAGAAGCACAGAATGTCCAGCAGCAACTAGAATCGCGTGTTGCAGCTTTGGTACGAGAAAAGGAAGATGCCAAACTGGAGAATAGTTTTCTTCATGAACAAATTATTGATATGAATAGTAAAAAGACTGAGGTCGAGGATAGATTATCTTCAGAACTAGAGCAGATACTTGCTCAAAAAGTAGAAATTGAAAAGCAAAATAGAATGTTAGAAAATGAAGTATCAAGTTTGAAAAATTTGGTTGGTACGTCGGCAATTGTAGAACCAAAGATTGAACAATCCACCAGTGTAATGCAAACGGCTGTTTATGAAGAAGAGAAGGATGAAAAACAAGATGTTGTATCGCTCTCTGCAGAGCTAGAATTGGTCAAATCCTCCAATGAGAAGCTGAAAGCTAAACTTCGGCAGATTATGAAAAGAAAAGGGCAAGAAGAACAACACAGAAGCGAAGTAGAGAATCTGAAGGATGAAATTGAAGCACTTCGTCAGGAAAAAATTGACAGTGCGAAGTTATCCCAGGCGATTAGGGTTGAACTTGATGAAGTGGTTAGAGAAAAAGACAAAATTGTGAGTGATCTTAAAGGGAGGCTGCAACAAGTACTTCGAGATAAAGAGCAAATTGAAGCAGTTGTTCTGAAAAACGAGGGGATGCTTTCAGACAGAGAAAGAGCACTGAGTGTTTTGAACGAAGAGCTTATTAGTATTGAAGATGAACTCAAAGCAAAGATGGAAGAATTACTTGTAATCCAGGACAGGTTGGAAAAAACTGCTAGTGAGAATGCGGTCCTCCGAGTAAATGTGGACAATCTTCAGGAAAAGCTTCAGCATTCTGATCAAGAACTTACTGCCATCGTTGCAGAAAAAGAACAAAGTAAGGATGATAAAGATGCAGAAAGTGAACTACAAAGGCAAGAATTACAGATGGTTAAAGTGAAGCTCGAATCTGCTTTAGTGTCAACAGAGCAATTGACCTCTCAGTTAAATGAAGCCAATAGAGAAAAAGAGGACATAAAAAAACTTCGAAGTGAATTCAGCCATATTGTGTCAGGTTTGCGAGCTGACCTGGAGAATGCTCAGAAAGGTAGGTTGACAGCTGACCAGCTTGCATCAGAGTTTCAGATGCAGCTTCGGAGACTTCAGTTTCAACTGGAGGATGGAAGGCTTGATGAAGATCAAAAGAAACCTGAGGAATCCAAAGGTAAAGACACCGCAATGGAGCTCAATTCTGTGGTCAAAAATCTGCAAGAAGAGATCAAAGAGTTAAAGTCAACCAATGATGAGCTCAAAAATAAAGTAGACGATTTACGAGAAGGTAATAAAAACGTATCTCAGTTGGAAGAAGCAAAGCAGATTTTAATAAAAGCAAACCATGATCTTGAATTACAAATTGGAGATCTGAACCAAGAGCTACGAAACACTTTGAAGTCTAAAGATGAGTTAGAGCACATTCTCCAAGGTTTAAGGGAAGATCTCCATTCAGCACTAAATGAGAAAGACACCAAAAGCAAAGCTGTTTATGCATTGAAGCTTGAAATCGATAGGTTGAAGAAGAAAATACCATCAGAAGGGAAACCTGTACCAGTTGTGTTTCCACTTGAGATCAAGCACGTGTCTCCGGAATCGCCGTTGAAAGAACATGTAAGCCCAACATTTTCTCAAGAAATATTTGCTCTTTCTCACGAGCAGCCACAGAGTTTCAGAGTAGAGAAAGAAGACCTGGTTAAATCAGTTGAATCAAAAGAGAGTATGGCAGATAAGGGTACAACCCACGATCGAGGTACAAACACGGAAGAATTATTACATCTAGACGAAGAAGAAAGAGAGAGAAGTACCGTGGAAGAAAGTCTTCGGAAAAAAATTGAGCAGCAGGCTAAGGTGAATTCTCGCTTAAAGCACATGGCAAAAGGTTTAAAAGCAGATGTTGAAAGATTGAAAGAGGAGATGGAAAGATCAAACGTTGATAAATTAGAAAAGGATCAGTCGATTAAAAATCTGCGTATTGATATGGAGAATCTGGTTCGTGATAAGGAAGACATGGTTGAAGGTTTCAGGCAGAAACTAGTAGGGCTAGCCAATGACAAAGGTCAAGTTCTGGAAGCTCTAAAGTCAGAATATGAGATGATGATTTTACAGAAAGATGATACGATTGATCATCTCAAAACAGAACTTGAAGCCAGTCAGGTGTCATTTATGCAAATGAGGCAAAGTTTTGATTCTGTAAAAGACGAAAATGATATGAATGCTAGTGCTAGATCAGAACTTAAAGAAAAAGCTGAACAACTTGAGGCGGAATTGAGGATTATCTCAATGGAGAAGGAGCAAATTACGACACAAAGCAACAAACTGGAAGAAAGCTTAAAAGGGAAAACAGAAATGTGCAAGATTCTTACAAATCGAAACACTGACTTGGAGGATATCATCTCAGACCTAAGGAAAGATCTGGAAGTCATTATAAAGCATAGAGCAGAGCTTGAGCAGAATATCGATAACCTTCAGAGTGATTTGATAAATGTTAAAAACGAGAGAGAAAATCTAGTAGAAATCATTAGAGAAAAACCAAAACAAGACCAATATGTGGAAAACGCAGAGTTTGACAAAGAAATCGCTAGAGATCGAGAAGAATCGTGCAAATTGCTTGCAGCAAAACTCCAAAATTGTAGCATTCAACTGAAAGAGCTGAAAGAGATCAGTGATGTTCAGAAACAGGAGTACGAGGAGAAAGTTATGAGTCTTTCAACCGAAATTGAAAGGTTATCATCTGAGAAAAAAGAAAGTGAACGTCGCATGCAGGAAATGCGACTAGAAATGGAGAACTTTGTTAGAGAAAAGGATGAGATTGTAGAGAGTCTTCGAAATAAATTAAAAGATGCTGCTTTGGAGCATGGAGGCTTAGCAATGGTATTGAAATCGGAATATGAGCAAATGCTTGTCGATAGGGAAGCTGAAGTGAAAAAGCTTTCAGAAACAGCTGCTAAAAACTTGGAGGAAAAAGTTAATCTTGAGAAACTGTTAAAGTCCATCTCTGATGAGAAAAATGCGTCAGCAAAGGATAAAGAATCTATTTTGCAAGAACTCGATGACACAAAAGGACAGCTTCAAAAAATATTTAGTGATAAAGTCCGCCTTGAAAATGAATTAAAGTCAAGAACTGCTCTTCCAGAAAAGTTAGATCGAGAACTTCATCGCCAGCAGGGTGAAAGTAATCAGTCAGACGAGCAAAAACATTTGCAAGATCTACAGTCAAACTACAACGATTTGCACACCAAGTTTAATAACCTGGTAGCAGAATATGAAAAACTTCGTAATGTGCTTGAAAAGTCTTTGGCAGATAAAGAGGCTGTCAGAGCTCGAATGAAAAAGGACTATACACGAATTAATTCGTCTCTGAAGCAAGAGTTGGAGGAAGCTCAAAAGCTGTTAATCAAAAAGGAAAAGTCCTTACAGGAGTTACGAGTTGAAATTGAGAATTTTGTAAAGGAAAGAGAAAGCCTAGGCGCTTTAATTCGAAAAGAAAATGATAAAGGAAAAGGAAGTGCAAAGAGTCCTGCTGCAACACCAGAAGGTTTTGGTAACGTGTTAGATGGAATGAAGGAAGAAACAAATCGTCTGCTTCGCGAACTTCTCCAGTCAAGGAAAGAAAATGAGGAAACGTTTCGCCAGTTTCAAAAAGCAAACGCCACTATCAGAAAAGATTTGGAGAAAGCTTTGTCGGAGAGAGAAGGGTTTTCTCATCAGCTCGACCGAGCAGAACTTGAGAAAAAAGACATCAAAAAGGAACTGAGGGAGAAAGACAGTACCATTGTTAAGCTTAAAGCCAACTTTGAACATATTGGTAGAGGCTGGCGAAATGACTTGGAGCAGGCGCGAATGGAAAGAGATACTGCTCTTCAGAAGCTCCAAAGAATTGAGGTTGAAGCTTTACCGTCAGCTAATGAAGATCCACAGATTCTCTCAGCGATAAAAGAGCGAGATAAACTGGCACAGAAATGCTCTGAACTTGAACGGAGCTGCTCTCTTGCAGAGGAAAAGTTTGAAGTTTATGAGAGGCAGTTGTCTGAAATGAATGGTCGAGTAACAGCTCTTGAACAACAGAAAAATATCCTAGAATATGACCTAGGGAACACTCAGAAGCAGCTTCAGTCGGCCCTGGAGCGTGCTGCAGCACACGAATCCTCTGTACAAAGTCAGCCACAGGTATGTTGTGGTGAATAGGAAAAGGAATATGAAATGTTGGGTGATGGGGACTGGATCCTAGAAGGCGGAAGAGGTACCTGAAGTGAGAAACTGACCAGAACGAGGCTTTAGTTTCGACTTTTGGACATCGACCAGATTGAATTAAGAAAAAACAAAACCGCCACAAAATGATGAGTTAGGTTCTGATTCTATTTCTATACTTTTTCTCGAGAAGTTTACACAGCCCTTTGTTCTTAAACTAAAGCCTCTTGTGTCTAGTTTCTCATTCGTGGTGATTGGGTCCTGATTAAAACTCATTAGTAAGTGTGTAACGGGTTATGTCTCGACGATTTTGTTGTTTTGGGTCAAGTTTTCGAAAAAATCGTTACTTAGTGGTTTTACTTATGCACAAAATGTTCTTGATTAACTGTGGGGTAAATATTTAATGAAATGTTTTAAAAAACAGCAACCCATAATTGTTTTTTGGTATGTTTTTTGTTGAGATAGCATCAAAACTTGAAACGGTTGGCCCAACTTTTTCATGTTTCAATCCATTTCCATCCTTACCATCCGTAACAACAAACGACAGGAAACAGAATACACGTCATAATATAGTCTTAAATAACAAACCTGTACCATTATGTTTGGAATTCAGTTGAGGGTAAGACATGTTTTGGATTTTAAAAAGATTCTAAAATAGCTTGACATAGCCCCTTTAATATCTGTATGAAAATCTTCACAGTCAGCTAATGTCATAAAGTAACCTTTGAATGTTTACTACTATTGAATTGCATAAAACCTGAGCTGATTAAAAAACTCGAACGGTCTGAATTAAGACGTTTCTAAATACCGGATGTCAATATATTTTTACTTCTGTGTGGTTCTTTTGCAAGAGTTTACTAAAAATTTTTCATTTATTTACCTTTCTAATGTATAACGATTAACAACAAAAATTCACAACCTCAAACCCTTATTTTGCATATCGTTCTGTGTTGCCAAATTCTTCTTTTTTCTATTATACACTTGAGTTAGAGCTAGCTGTTTTCAAAGAGTTTTGACTTTTTAGCCACAATTTCAATTTGTATAAAATTGGACCGACATTACCTCGCGGTTAGGAAGTTATATTTCACGTCGCTAGCGAATTAGACAACTTTAAAGTTAAACCGGTCTACATTAATGTTTGTAAACCCTTGAGGATGATTAAAAATTTCAATCAAAATGCTTACATCCTCGCAGTGTCGTAAATGTGATGTAATAGATATATTCTATGTTCACACATGACAAGATTTGTAACCCACACTCCCTTCCCAGTTGCCTCAGTAGCTCAGCTTGTAAAACGGCGGACTATTAACCCGAAGGTCGTGGGTTCAAATCCTACCTGAGTCAGTAATTTTTTCACTTACTCAAAATACAAGCGTTTGTAAACTTCATGTACGTTTAAATACAGTTTATTTTAGCTTCAACTACATTAAACGGTTTAGATGTTCATGTCAAGTTACATTATTGCTTCAGTATTTTGTGTTTTCCCTTACAATGCCCAGCGAGGAGCTAGGTTTTACCTTGGGCAGATGTAAAACAATTGTCAATTGATGATGCTCTTTTTCAAATTTCCTGACATCAGAAGATAAATTTTTTTCAAACTCGATCACATTTTCCTTCATAAACCGTTCAGGAAAATTAGAAAAATTACTAATTCAAAGTTTGAGTTTATAATGACTACACCCTCCCTGCCGATTGGGAACAAAACATCTTAACCCTCCCCTCTGACTGGGCCTAAAATTTATGATGCTCCCCCTAAGCACTAACATGAATATTCCGTGTTTATAATTTGATTTTAAAGCGGTAATGTAGCAGCTTTGATCAAATGAAATTGCTATTGTTATTATTATTTGTGGAAAACAATTATTTGCAGTGCAGAATACAAAAGAGTATTTGACCATTTTTTGCAACCCTTCCTTTTTGGTGTTACGACCCTCCCCACATTTACACCCCCTTCCCTTTCACTTATGAGTTCTTTTAATAACTTGAATTTCCTCCTTAAGTTTTGATTTGGGAAACGTTAATCTGTGCTTAAATTCATACCTTTTATATAAATGACTGAAGTGAATTGATTAAATAATTCTAGCTAGATATATTAATGCTGCAAACCCTATTAAACTCTGTTTTTCCACAATGGTTAACCTTTGTTGGCCTAATTCAGTTTATTCTTTTTCCGCAGGAAGGGCAGATGGTTATACCGGACGTTGTTGTTCCGGAAGTTGCAGTGGACATCAAAGACGGACCGACCGAATCTCAGCTAGTTGAACTTACAAGGAGGTTCGTTTCCTGTTGTTTTGAAGTTATTTTTGTTGTTGTTGAGCTCGCTACAATTTCAGTTTAAGGTTCCATCAGATAGCACAATTAAGGTAGTTAATGTATCTTGGTTTAGGGTGGAAGAGCTTTCAAAGTTATACGAGCAGAAGTGCCGGGAGCAGGAGGAGGCCCAGGTAGGTGACGTCAGCAGATTGAGGGCCCTTACTGATAACACATATATACTGGTTGCCCCTTTATCCGGAATGTTCTGCCTTTAGTATAATCCTATTAACGGTCTAACACGCATCCAGCATTCTGATTGACTACTCTACTAGAGGTCTATTTGTGATAGCCTGCCACTAGAGAAAAGATGGCGGATCAAAAAAGTAATAAGCCCCGTTTCGCTGTATCCTAGTACATTTTTGTTATAGCCTATTTTACAATTAGACCTGTCAGCCACATGGACTACGAGTTTGAATAGCCCTTTGAGCCTAAGGCCTCACGGGCTATTGACTCGTAGTCCATTTGTCCTCGAGGTTTATTTGTTAATTAGGCTATAACAGGGATGTACTAGGATACACCTATAACAAGGGATGTACTAAGATACACTTGAAACAGGAATTGCCTGCATACACCTACAATAGTGGACACACCTATAACAGTGATTTACCTGGATACACCTATAACAGTGATTTAGTTGGACGCATCTATAGCAGTGATTACCTGGATATACCTATAACAGGGATGTATTGGGATACACCTATTAATTGGATGTAGTATTTAACCTTTTTAATTGGGTTACACCTTTATCTGGTGTGTGCTGGATTACACCTTTAGGACGGTATAGGGATATACCTATAAGAGTTAGGTATTATTATACTTTTTTAAGCGAGATGTACATGTATAAACAGCTAGCAGGAATATGCAGGGATGTAAATTAATAGCGCCATTTAAGAGATATTCTATAATAGGCCTATTTAAGGAATATACAATAATAGGGCTGTTTAAGGGATATACTGTAATAGGGCTATATAAGGAATATACCATAATAGGGCTATTTAAGGCATATACCATAATAGGGCTATATAAGGGATAAACTATAATAGAGATGCTTACTGTGAAGCAAAAGAAAAGACGTTCATTGAACATGATTTAATATTATCATAAATCAAACAACTTTAAAGCGTCTGTTAATATTTTCTATTGTTTTAGGGTTTCTATATGGATGAGAAAGTGCGACGGGAAGAGCTGGAAGAATTATTAAGTCACCCTAGGGAGGGAGAGGTCAGTCGTTTAGCTGTCAAGTTCTATACTAATATTTAGTTAGTTTCTTAGTAATAAGTTAATTACTTACTCGTAAAAGTCGGTGTAATTGCTACTTATATTCAGCTTTTAAACCCTGAACTCTTAATCTTTTTGTCCAAGGGCATATACTTATAACTTCTGCAGTTCGAGTGTGATGAATTATCCCCCATCCCTTTGCGCCTGCTACGCAAACTAATTAATAATCCCATCGACGTTAAGAGTTAATTAATCTTTCAATTTTAATCTTGAATAATGGCTTTTACTTTCCATATAAAGGTTGTGTTTTGTTAGGTTTAAGTAATAAGACGTTATTTGCGCTACAATTTCTCAAGAGACTTGACTTTAAAACCAGTCTCATCGAATGTGATGTAAATGGCAAGTTGTAGTCACTGGCTATTGACTCGCAGTCCATTCGTCCTCAAGGTCTAATTGTTAAATAGTTGTCGTGTGAAGACCACTAATAGTGTTGTTATATCTTGCTCACTTAGTACTCTATCGACATGAGAGATGTAGTGACCAGTCCATCGAAGGAGCGGGCTGCTTTTTATCAGTATTCACCTGCAGCCATAAGTAAGATATCAGTAATCTATTGCACTTATTAATATGTAGTACTTTCTCGGGTCCTTTGGGGTAGGACTGGACTTAAGACCTTGATTTTACTATATAAAAAAAAGACCGGAAAATACTTTCCGCTTCTTTAAAAAATATGTGGATTTGAATGCTTGCTTTGTGTAGTTGAAAAAACATACTGAATGCTATCGCTTGTTTTTGTTGTTTAAAAAGACAAAAACCAAAAACACTAAACGTCTTTTGCTTAGGGTTTTGAAGCTGCAAGAACTTTTGCGTTCATTAATTATTTTTGCCGCCTTTTAATATTTTAGGAGGGCAGTCTTGGAAGTTTTGTATATTTTAAATAAGCCGCCCTTTAACAAAAGGCAGTGAAACTTCCACTCTGCCTGTCAGTTTAACCGCCTTTTTGAGCTGTCCATTGCTGTAACATACAGGCTTGCTTTTATTTGCGGTAGATATTAGTGTTAATGCCCGCTACCAACGTGCCTTTGTGCCCATATTAGTGGCTTAAAGTTACCTTCTACCACTCATGTGATATCTGTACTTTACTTCTATTACATCACATATCGGGCTCATATTGTTAACGCTAAATTCTTTTCTGAGCCCAGTTGCTCATTTGATACTCGGAGCCTGGTGCTTAAATATTAAGTCTTTATTTTGTTCGACACTAAACAATTTTTGCCTTCAACTGCCGTAGTTGGTTGGCTGGCTCAGCCGAGATCTGAATCTTTGTGACCTTCTTTCCCACCTAAGCCAACTCAGCTTTCCATCCTTCCAGTGTAGGTAAATGAGAACCAGCATCTGCTGGGAGCTAACCTGCGATGGATTAGTGTCCCGTCCGGGGGGAGTCAAAGACTCTCATCCGCTTAACACTACTGAAACCGGTGAAAAGTGCCGGCTTCGTGGGGCAACTAGGCTTGGGAAAGAATTCAGCATTTTAAGTTCTTAGTAAAAAACATAGCTATAAGTTCAGTCATAAACATTTTCACCTATTTTAAACCTTAAGGCATCGCCTTCCTGACTTGTGATAATTGACACTATTTAACTGTGTATAAAGTGAATAGATTTCTTATTATTGCAATTATCATAATTTACTTCCTTAGGTCATCACGTAAAATCATCAGCTTCGTCTTTGAGTCGGATCTGGAAAAGAGGGTAGGTCCAATTTAACATCACTATACTTTTAATTTTAATTTCTTTGGTGTTGGTGTCAAATACGGCCAAAAGGCTTTTGTTTTCGGCTAACCCTTTTTTTAGTTTCTGTGCCTTGTGGGTTGATCTACGTGTATAGCCGACCTGCAATATTTTTGTCACTTTTCTCGGATTGTGTCCGACGAATATTAATCCTTATGAAAAGCTTTTGGATTCGGAAGTTTTGTCGCTGCCCATTCCCGTTTGCCATGCTCTAAAAATCACTGGGTCTTAGAATTTCATTTACAATGCCTAGAAAAGTGTTGAATTTTATTACGGCTGTTAGTGTAATACAATTGCGTATCCTTTTTCTTAATTTTTTGTGCGTCTTCAACGACGTGCTTTTTATTTTGGCACTTAATTTACCATCACCATCACTAACTTAACAGTTTAACTAGCTAACTATCAGTATAGCTACTTAACTGTATAATTACCTATCTAATTTCATTAAATATTTGCGACATGATAATTTTGCGATTTTGAGAGGCGAATATCTTGCGACACCTATATTTTTTAAAGAAAAACATTTTTGGACTCGCTTTACTTCTCAGTTTTTTATTTGCAAACGTTGTCTACAAAAATGAAATTGGAGAGTTGTTGCGGTTTGTTTGCTAGCAAACTGGCTCAGGTTCCCAAGCCGAACATAAATAATACTAGTGGGATGTAGCTATAACGATGTACTCAAGTATAGATAGTACAAACGTGCTTGTAGTTTAAAGGAACAAAGCCCGTTACTAACGTGGCCATAGTGCCCAATACAGTGGCTTCAAGTTAGCTACTAGCACTCCATTTGTGCTATCTATACTCGAGTTCATCTTTATAGCCATAGTGCCCAATACAGTGGCTTCAAGTTAGCTACCAGCGCGTTTGTACTATCTATACTCGAGTTCATCTTTATAGCTATAGTGCCCAGTGTAGTGGCTTCAAGTTAGCTACTAGCACGTTTGTGCTCTCTATACTTGAGTTCATCTTTATAGCTATAGTACCCAATATAGTGGCTTCAAGTTAGCTACTAGCACGCTTGTGCTATCTATACTCGAGTTCATCTTTATAGCTATAGTACCCAATATAGTGGCTTCAAGTTAGCTACTAGCACGTTTGTGCTCTCTATACTTGAGTTCATCTTTATAGCCATAGTGCCCAATATAGTGGCTTCAAGTTAGCT
>JAPEIX020269474.1:0-14723 GCA_026122405.2 Zoanthus sansibaricus
GGGTTAAAAAAATAACCACACAATAATGTCAACCACTTACGTCGGAGTTGAAACTCTCGTTGGTGATAGTTGAAAAATTAAAATGTAATAAATTAAAAAGTCAACCCGACGTATATAAAATTGTACAAGGTACCTTGTTAATTTATTACATTTTTATTTGGGAATGAATTGACCCTAGCAATGCAGTTTATGTAGATTCCGACTGGGTCCTTTGATTCATCCCTTATATTTCTTTTAAAGACCAGTAATGTTTAGACCATAAAGTTCCATTTGCATTTTTATATTTTAAACATTTAAAAATGTTTAACCGTTGAGACTTGAGATATGTTAACTTCGTTTTGGAGTTGGAGAAGACCTCTGGGATCTGATGTTTTCCTGATGTCTCGGTTTGTTAAGACACTGAATGTTAGTTGGCTGTTATCAGTTACTTTATGCAATACACGTTCTTGTTTCCAGATCCACCTGGGACAAAAGCTCTTCATCAGGGTGACATTCCCAAAGGTGACGTGACAGAGGCAGCAGTCTGGGACGCCTGGGTATGTCATGTCATGCAATATTTTACGACCGTTAAAAATTTGTGTTTATGATGTCACGCAATATTTTAAGACCTTCAAATATTTTTGTTACTGTTAAATAATTTTTACCAAACGTATGTCAAGGTTTGTCTAACATTGTTTGGAAAGTAAGAGCTTATCGTGAAAGAGCACAAGATCATCTTTACTTCGTTTGGGGTGTTGATATGTTACATCGATTTTATGTATTTCCAGACACGCAGCCCGGCCAGAAGGAAATATTCGTTTGGCTCCAACGCTTCTCAGTGCTCAGACGACGAACCGGACGATGACACAGCAAGTGTGTCTTCCGAAAGATCATTCGGGTCCAGGGGCTCTCGAAACGCTTCCAAAGAATGCCAGGTATTTAGTGATTTTGATTTCATAATGTTGCAAATCTCGGGGGAGAAACAAGATGTCGAACTCACAGTGAACAGAACAATTAAGAAATAGCAAATTCGATTGCATACTGCTTTTCATGCGAGTGGTGGTGTTGGGCTGACGTGTTTCATTCGAGCTCAATCGTAGAAAGCGAATCTTATCACTTTATCACTTTATTAGATAAAGTATTGTTTTACAGAGATTCAACTTACTACAAAATGTTTTTTGTTTACAGTTCTATGCAGCTGCTTTACCTAACATTCCTCGTTTGACTAATACAGAGTTTGGCTTCATGTAAAACGTAACATTCTTTGTGTCAAAAAAATAAACACCGGAAAAACAAAGCACCAGACAGTGAGAAACTTTTGGAAGCTCACTTGATTTTCGTTCAAAAATTTAGATTATCCCGCCACTTTCGGTTAGTTTATGACTGTCCATTCCTCGTTCTTTAAAAGTACTTGCGTAAACAAACTATATTGGTTGAGGGTGGAGGGCAGATTTATTTTAGTGGTTTTCATTGGTTATTGCATTTAAATCACTGGCTTTTTTATCACTTTCAAAATCACGAAAAATCGAAACATTTAATCAATACCACCAATTAAACGTTTGACGGAGGTTCAAAGAGATTTTATCTTTGATATAAGCATTGATCCGGAAGGTCTATAGAGTTGCTTGGCGCTGTTTCTTAAGTTCATAGCTTTCCACACACGCACACTTATAGCAAATATTATTGATGATTTTATAATGTTGTGAACAAGATAATTTATGAGGCGACGATTCGGGAAATACATCTCTCATCACTGGGCAGAGTGCTCTCTACCCGATAATGAGAGGAGTATCTCCCGATACGTCGCCAAATAAATTATCTTGTTCACGTCAGGATAAAATCATCTATAATATGAATGCTGAACAGACAAACCAAAACAATGTCTTCATTAACACATAATATTATTTACTCGTGCACAAATTTATTTATCGTACTGAATATACCGCGCGAATGGCACGCGTGACGGCGAAGAAAACACAGCACTTTCTGACACGAGTGACACGTCTGATTGCTCAACTCAAGGTGCACCTGGCTAAGTATAAATCCGGTCGTAAAACCGTCAATATGAATCTCCGTTCGCTGATATATTACCAAGAAACTACCGCGCATAATATGTGTTTGGGCTGATACTGTAAATAAATATTCCAAGAAATTTTTGATTCTGGGCTCCCTATCAAACTTATTTTTAAAAACACATTAAAACCTTGATTTTACTAGTTTCCTATAATGTTTTGAAATGTGTGCGTGTTGTGGATACGGGTGTAAAAGTCTGTAGCTTTAGTTTTTGTCACCTACAGAAGTTTAAACTTTTACTCTAATGATCAGAAAACAATCTTTGAATTAATTTTGTTCCAACTCACGATAAAAGATTTAATTCGAAGTTCTCAGCAGTTTGTTTTTCTAGTATATAGTTGAAAGACTCCATGCAGGCGTTTCACATTCATGTCAGTTTGTTATTGTTTTAAAACTTATATGCTTAATATGAAACACTTAATATGAAACACTCACAAAACGTAAACGATGACTTAGGGTTTTGGCAACTTAACATCTTTTCATGCCGGAAAAAAAGCTAGCTGAAGTATTCTTTTATATGCTATATTGGCGAAATTAATTTGTCGTTCCAGCCCACAGGTGGAAACCAACTTCTTGTTCTTAGTTCAAAACAAGCACGAGTTATGGCTTTAACCACGGGTGTTTATAAGAATTAATTGTTTTTAGAACACTGGAGAGGTTGATAATTTTGCCAAACAGTTTCATATTTAATGAAAGTGCAATTGAAGCGATTTGTATAGCAAGCACTCAAATAATAAAACAAGAATTTTGTCGCTTTTTTGATTTATGCTTTGAATTTTTTAAAAGTTTAAAACGTAAATGTTTATTACGAATTCTGCCAGCAATAGTGGTTAGAGAAAAACCCTTGTGAGAAATGAAACATCGAGTGTTTATTTTCTGTCGAGGATTTCGTCTTTTCCGTGTTGCTAAGTTTCATTAATGAATAATACATTCGTAAGTGTGAAACATTTTTCATTGGTCCTCGGCTATCTGCGCCTTTCAAAGAGAACGCCGGGTTTAATAACAAAGTTGAAATATTAGCATATGGTTTTGTTAGCGCTTCTATCGACGACTCAAAGCTTTCAAGCTAGACAGTAATGTTTCTGACATGGGGACAAACAGGCTTAGCCGCGCAAATCTCCTTGCTTTTAAGAGCGAGGCGAAAATTTTATGGCCGTCGTTCATGTGCTTATTCGACGATTGAACTTGAAAACTTGTTTAGAACTGTGTTTAAATACGTTCTTCCTGGCAATCCGGCTGAGGAATGGCTGTGGTTTAAACATTGTCGAAGGAAAGGCATTCCATTTCAAATCCCCGCAAAATCAAGACGCATTATTATTCTCCGCGAGGTACGCCATATTAATTTGAAGTTTTGATTGTTTGAATTTATTTTAAATCATTTTTGTTTGTGAAACAATAAATGAATGCTGAATTGTTTGTAGCTTTAAAGCGAGATTAGCTCGGACACTCGCAAGCAAACCAAACTAATTCACTGTTTTTGTGCAATTCAGAGTGTTGAATTGTAAGGCTCAGTAGCTGTAATGTTTAGTTCAGAGTTGTGGCCCTGTTATAGTTTGGTTTTGTTTATTTTTTTCTCAATACAACAACCAGTCAATTCACAACGGAGTCAATGCTCTTTTTATGTTTCTCTGGCAAATCTTCTTTCTTTTTTTGAAAACGTAGCTGGAAATTTTAGCTTTTTTATCAACAATTCATCTCTTGATAATTCACAGTAAAATCTTTTATACTAGGGAAACGAATGAGATTTTCCTGCCGTTTGTAAGTCCGGCCCTGCATGGAAATTTAATTCAAGTTACAAGAACTCTGACTTCGTCTGTCATCTTCGCATTGTAAAACAAGATAAGACAAGGGAAAGAAAGTTATTGTTGTCAGAGTCTTTGTACATATATTAAGTTATTGAACAAAAAACCTACTAAACGTGAAATTTTCTGGCGTTTATCATTCTTGTACACTGTCCAAAATATGCAAATCGATAAAAGGACGAAAAGATTGGCAGCTGTTATTAACCTGTATATATGTTTTTAAACACATTGTCATTTATTTGGTCGTTTTACAAGAGAGTTCGTTAAAACATTTTTTGTATATTCTGGATGCACGCATAATTTCGTTTCATTTTCTTGGAAACTTAATACTCTATCATCCAATTCACCTGAGTATAGAGCGAATGGTGTATTAACGAACTGACCATAGTCCATTATGGTTTTGCATTTTACACATTGAAATTTTGACACAACAGAATTTGGCAACAATCTACAATACAGCACACGCAGAAGAACGATGCATTAAGCCAACGTTTCTAACAAGATTTTGACCTTTTCCAAGTTATTATGACTTATTCAGATTTAGTGTTGTTAGCAGGTTGGATTAGACTGCCAAAATCAGCGCCGAACCAACAGCTAGCTTTGCATAAATTTCGAGTTTATAGGGACTTAATCGAGCTTTTATCTTCCGTCACTAATATTTGATGTTTTGGTGTGCGATCTTTTCGGTTTTACCAAATTCGTTTACAAAAGATAGTTATTATTTCAGACATTTCATTTTACCGGGCCGTTGTTTGACAGCAAAAAAATCACAAAGTTATGAGGAAATAAATGTTTTCAGTCGTTGTATGCAGCCGTAAACATTTAACTATACGAGTGAAAGTTTATTATCCACAGAAAATTTTAAAGTTACTATACTCTCCGAGGGAACCTGGTGTAATCGTCTTGCTAATGGTAACAAACGAACTGTGAACCGTCTCTGTTTTCAGTCTGTTTCCAAAAATCATGAACCGCAATCCATTCTTTTAATCCTAATTAATCATATTTAGTGTAAAAAATACCAAAGCCGGCGTTGTATGTGACTAAAGACTGAACATTGAGAAAAATAAAATTTGCATTTTATGCTTTTCCTTAATAGCTTACATTAATTAAGCGAAGACATTTGAGGAAGTTTATTTCATCATATCATAAATATGATTTTTACAATTGCCTGTGAAAAATAGCCTGGTTTATAGTTTTTTTTCCTACAAGATTTTCTTGTTTTATCACGGAAAAAGTAAAAATATAAACACAAATAACTTCTGTTAGAACGATTTTAGCGCGGTGGAAACCTAAAATATCGCAAAATTTAAACACTTTTCTCAATGTTTTTTTACCAAGAATAATTAGGGAAACTGAGTTGACTTTTTACACGGACTTTTGTATTTCATTACCTGTTGTCATCTCTATTGACTTAGGATTCGTCCTTGCACTTGTATTATTCTCTGGCTCCAATCCAAGGCCGTTGTTGATAGTTTGGATAACAGACCAATGAAGTGTTTGCAAGCTAGCAAGCAAGCAATCCCAGTGTGCTTCAGGTTCACTCATTTTAGCTCTCAGCATTGCTTTTCAAGGAGTGCTATTATTTTATTATAATTTTTCATGAAATCGGTATAATTGCTATTTGTATTTTTTTGTCAAGGTTGTAGCTATAATATTGAGCGTTTTAAAACAAAGATCCGGGCCCAGTTGTTCTAAAGTCGTTTAACTAGCGCTGATAACCCAGTATTCAATTTTAAACTCGTGGATGTGGTGTTTAATTTACGGGTTAAGTTTTTTCCTGGGACTGAGACCTGAGTGGTATTTTATAAGAACCGTAACCTTTTTCTTATAACAGAAGAAACAGCTGCTCTAGTTTTTGCTTAGCTTAGGGTCAGTCACTAAAATTTAACCCACCCTCCAACAACCCAATTTTGTCAAATGTTTCTTCAGCGCCTGGTCTTTATCACACCCACCCACCCAGGAGATATTTTGTGGCACTGACATGTTGTGATTTTTCTTTTTTTCAGGAGGTATCGGAAATTGTCCGGTTGTGTAACAGTAGCGTGTGGAACGATAGGCGTGACGGTGTTACAGCCCTTCAGGCGTTCCTTAAGAGCTCCAGAGTGTTGAGGTTGGTCTAGTGTTTAATAATTGACATCTCGTGAACTCCAGAAGATGCTTGCTCCGTTCCAAACGCTTGATTTTATCCTGCTGCTAACTTGTGTTTTGTCTTCATAAACTTGACAAAATATATGAATATGATTAGCGGAGCTACAATTAATGCACTGGGTAACTGGTTGTGGTGTTTTTGAATAGCTTTCTAGACTCTCTAGTTGATTTTCACAGGTTCTTACGTCTTTAGTAATTTTTACCAAAGTTTCTGTTTTTAAAAACGGTTGCCTAAGCGCCATCCTGGAATGTTTTATACGTTTTAGTTTTGTTTTTTATAAACCCCTGTTGGCCTGTCAAATATGGTTAGGGTTTGTTTATTACATTTTCTCTACTTTCTGATCAACAGTCAAATGGAATTGACAAAAATCAAGGACGCCCTGACGAGATTGTTCTTTGACCCCCATAACAAGGTACAGTGCGATATGATGATGAGCGATAGATGTGTTGTTCCTTTCCCATGTTATTTCCCAGTTGCGGTCCTATAAACTTCACCATTTACCACCTCGGGGTTTTCGATAAGGGTAAAAGTAGCAACAGTTTCTTTGAAAAAAGATGGTTGTTAGGACCAACACGATTGACTCTAGAAGCAGAGATTGCAGAGAAGCCAGTGAACTTCACCAGCTACCAGCTTTTTTATACAAACATGCTACTTTCCTTTCCATTGAATCCATTACTTAATATGATCATCCCTAATTCTGTTGCCACGATGGACTCGTTATGTATGTTCTGGTGAAATGTTTCTTTACTAAGACCGACTTAGTTCATTGACGTTATCGCATTCTTTGTTGTTGTAAATTTGTGCTGTTTAAGAAATCAGAGTTGATCTTAATGTATCAAATGGTTAAGTGATTATTAGGTTTATCTCGTCTGTGTTAAAGATACCGGTGATTCATAAGGAAGAAGTCGTTGAAAACAACTGTTGGGCTATAACGGCGGAAAACAAAACAAAGCACGGGCGTGTATCTTTCGTTTTTACTTCGACGGAGGACTGGCGACCGAAATCTTAGTGTTTTTTAAAAACACTTTTCAACAGCTATTTGTGTTGAGTTGCCTACAAACCGAGCAAGTTTAATCAATCAATCATTTATTATTATTATTAAATAGACCATTTACAGATACAATATGTCTAAAATATCTTTATTTACTTTGGAAGTTACATTATTAAACTAATAAATAATACATTAGGGTTACTATTAACTTGTTTTAAAATAGAAATCAACAAATACTGGATTTTAACCAAGATTTCTATTCCAACAGGTGTATAGTCAATATCTGGACGCTCTGTGTGACTTCATTGTTATACACAAGGTGGATTTGCAGGACTGGCTTTTTGTTCTTTTGTCACGGCTCCTCTCTAAACTCGGAACAGACATCCTCAGCTCGCTACAGTCCAAAATAGTTCGTGTATTGGATGTTGTCAGGTATATTATATTTGAAATCATACTTTTTCTTTATTAGTATGACCTTCTGGTAGAAATAATTTTTTGTTTTCTTTTCCAGGGATTCATTTCCATACGATTTGCAGTTCAGTATTTTAACCCGTTTTATCACTGATCAGACGCAAACACCCAACCTAAAGGTGAGCGGAATAGTTCATTCTTAACTTGTGCCTCAGTCATATCATTATGGGCTACTTGCCCTGTGTTCCTTTGCACTTCTCGTCCGGCATAGTATCATGTCAGCGTTCACACGGCTTTGTTACTGATTCACAAGAGCTTCACATTTGGCAGATTGTGTCTGTACTATCGTATGTAACGTCTTTGTACCTTTTCTATAGAGTACTCATGTGATGACGAAACAAAAGTTAATTTGTGAAATCACTAATTTGGTTGTAATGTTCAGAAAGAACAAGATAAAAAATGCCTCCGTGCCGAAATTTAAGATTTTGCGATCAGTCATTGATAAGATAATGCTACGGTTTTATTCTGATTATCCCATACAAATCCTTTTTAAATTGGCTTGGTTCCTAACATTATGAACCAAGGTATTTTTAGAAGGATTGTATGGAGTCATTAGAGTATAACTTTGTTAATATCTCACCGAGAATTCGCACCAGCAGCTGATTTTTGACAAGGATACATTTTTAGTCTTGATCTCTCGGATGATCCCAACAAATCCCGTAAGTTCACAAATTTTTATTTTTGTAACTCCACACTTTACCGCTCTGTACTATATGCAGAACGCAGGCAAAGTATTTCTAACACTGCTTTTAATTTAGACAACTCGTCAATCCAATCATTTGTAGTAGTGGAATTTGTAATGCTTGTGGGATGTGACTTCACCCTTTACATCGTCTACCCATCTTAGTGGCTTTGTTGTGCTATCTGTACTTGAAAGTCGATCATTTTATGATCAGCGTAACTCGGTGTTTTTCCGCCCTACTGACTGAATTAATTTCTTATAGGTCAAGATTGCCGTGCTACAGTATTTACAAGGACTTATCTCGCTAATGGATCCTAGCGATTTCACAAATTCTGGTGGTATCCTTTAAAGCCATTAATCTTTACATAAGTTAACAGACTTGTTATTTGTATTGTGGGGTATTGGTTCGTTGATATTTAATTGATATGTAAGATACTTTATATTAATGTGGTTTGTGATGTCTCTTAAGAGTCTGGCATCAAATCCTTAACTATGAGTTCAGAAACTCGACTGGCTGTATCACGTATAATCACGTGGACAACTGAACCTAAAAGTGGAGAAGTTCGCAAAGTAGGTTGACTGACTGTTCTACTGTATTACTGTAGCGGATTTTTCTAAACACTGAACATCATCGAGAAACGTGTTCGCTTCCCACTGTGCAGTTTACTTTTATGTTATCGATACTAGTATAAAAAAGAAGGATGTCAGTCGTCCTTTTCTTGAATTACAGTATCAAATCGACCATAACTTTTTTAGATAGTTTTTGTTTTCTCAGCAGGTATTCACAATAACAGAAGACAAGTGACAATTTTGTTTTCCTTTAGGAATCTGCTGCAGTTATCGTCGCATTGTTCGAACTCAATACACCAGAATTCAGTATGATGCTCTCATCTTTGCCAAAATCCTTTCAGGTAAGATTCTGCTTATTCCTCAAATAAGTAAAAAGGTTCTTAAAAATTTAATTTATCAATTGCATTCTTAACTTCTGTCCGGCTTTATAGGATTAAGAAAAGATTAATAATTAATAAATGTTTAATTTGTCAGGATGGTGCTACCAAGTTACTCCATAACCATCTCAAGAGTAATAATAGTGGTGTCGAGGTTAGTAGCTGTATTTTAAAAGTATTAACAGAACTTTTGATGTTGTGTCTGTGGTTAGTGTTAACATTTTTAAAAGGTTACAAATCTAATTTTTTGAAAAACGTTTTTCCGTGTCAATTAATGCCAAAAGTACCATATTTGCAATTATGTAGTTTGAGAGGTTTCTAAAGTTAATATAATGCACTTTTCTCTTGACAGCCCATACCCTCCAGCCGCGCTATTAGCTCACCAGTTTACAACTATGATGAGGTTGATAGAACTGGGTGTAGCAGTCCCACAAGTCCTCGATTCCGACTGGGTGCTCGCACTTTCTCCAATTCTTCTTTAAAAGGTGTATCCCCTGCTAGGGATGAAGGAGTTGCTGATAACAATTACCCAGAAACTTCGTCTCCTGAGAGAACTGCCAGTCCTCGGTTGCAGCCACGGTTCCCCAGAGGGCCAAGTCCACTACAGCGTGATAACACCACACCTCGTAATGGAGGCAGTCCGCTATTAAGGGGAAGTAGTCTGGATAGTGCTGACACTGCAAGTGATGGAGGCTCACCAGTTCCTCGAGCATCAAACTTTCGTGAGGCTGTGGAGGATGCCCCAAGTATATCATCTGGTTACAATAGTGACGGGGACATGCTTAATAATATTGCGTGTGAGACACCACAGCCTCCGGCCACCAATGCAACCAACACGTCCTTGAGATCTCCAGCTCATTATGATCCTAAACAGTACCAGGGTGATGGTTGCGAAGATTTTCATCCAGTAAGTGCCATGACAAACTCGATTTTAAAAAAGATATTTTGTTGTAATGTATTGATTATTACACCAGTTTATTTACCACAAGGCCAGGGGGGAGGGGTTATTTTTGCAAGTTTGATTTAGTTTGTATTAAAATGGAAAAGCATTGAAAGCAATCAAAACAGTATGTAAACTATTTACTGTAACAAAAATATAAAATATTGTTTACAATGCAAAATAGCTGCTTTTGAAGTAGGTTTTCAGACTTATTGCCTGTTATTGTTGATAAGTATTCTTGTGGACATTATTAGGTACCAGAGATGAATGGTTTTGTAACCGCAGGGAAGAAGAAAGCCAGAGATGGAGAAATAGTGGACGAACTTGACAGGTCTCTTGAGGGAATGGACCAGAGTGATGACCAATTTGATAGAAGTTAGTAATTAGTTTCCATTCTCTCACACCAACAGCCACCCTTGACTACCTTCCCTCCTACCAACAGACCACCATTTTTTTTTTATTTGATTAATACATTAAAATTTAATTACACGTGTGACGGTAAAGAAAAAAAAGGAAAGAAAAGAAAAGGAAAGGAAAAGAAAAGAAAGGAAAAAGGCAGGAAAATAAAATAAAAATTGCAGCAGTTGCAAATTTGAAATGTATATACAGCCTTAGAAGTCTGGATATAAAGATTTCAAGCTACAGAACAGCGGCCCCAGAGGTCAGTTCGGCGAACTTTGCAGTAAGCTCAAGTTTTGCCATTTCTTTACGTAATGATTTAGACCACCCTTTTGTATTGCAATCTATTGCGCTGTATTTTGTAAAGCCCTTAGTTTCGGTTTAAACTGTTCAAACGTTGTAATGACTCCTTGCATTTTGCACATATAAATAAAAAATCTGCCAAGAAAAATGTTTCTCTGCATTAAATATATCCTTGTCTATATTTTGTAGCCCCAGAACAACAACAGCTAAGCAGGATGCTTTTTTTTGGTTTTTCGTTCAGCCAACTGCGTAATTTCTTCCAAAAAGACTGCACATAGGCACATTCTCAGAAGAGATGAATAAAGCATTCATAAGTGATAATGCAAAAGTAACATTTGTTTGACTGACTTCTGCCTATTTTAAATAGAAACGAATTTATTGTTATTCTCCTGTGCAAAAATTTAAACAGACCACCCTTGGGTACCCTTCCTTCCCACTAACAAACTGCTCTTGACTACACTTCCCTCCAAAAAAAAAGCACTGCGCTTGACTACCCTTCCCTCCCACCAACAGACCACCCTTGACTACCTTTTCTCCCACGAACAGCCACCTTTGACTAAGTGAATGTCAAGCTTTTTCATAAGGCTTACCTTATCCTTTCCTTTTCTCAGATATTTCTATGGAGTTGTTTGATACGATGGGCCCTATTCTGGACACACTTATGTCACCAGGGCTCGGGGAGGAGAAAAGGTCTGCATTGTGTGAACTGCAGAAGCTAATACGTGAAGATTCTCCGAGATTGTGGGATGACAGCTTTAAGCGGGTATACGAGGCAGTGATAAAAGTGGTTGAAGATGAAGAGGTTAGAGAATTAATACTCTTATTACTAGCAGTTGTAAGTATGTGTTGCTGAGTCCTTCTTTGAATGCCTGCATTCCTTTTCTCATTCTTTGCAATACGGAAGAGAAGGTTGAGATACTGTAAGGTTTTCAAGTTCCTTGATATATTTTCTTACATTTGATTGAACATTCCCCAACAGAGCATTTCAGGTATCAAGAGCATGACAATTTAAAATATAGCAAATTTCTGATAGCTAATTAGTAAAGTTGTTAAAAAGGATGAAAGTTTCAAAAAAGGATATAAAAATTATACGGGGAAATGGTATGATAAAAGATATTACATAGTGGGTATTTCTTATGAAGCAAGAAATTGTGTCGTTAGTTTATTTTAAGAATTCATTTAAAAATATAAAAGTTCCTGCTCTTTTAAATAATTGTATCCAAGTCACTATACTATATGTGGCTAGTCAGTAGCTAAAAGACAGCCAACTACTTAACCGACGATTGACCTCTAGTAGGAAGATAAGAGCCAATGTTTGTATTTGCGGAACAACGTGATTCTCAAAGGCAGCCTTTTTTTACATACAGTGTAGCATCACCATCAAAAACGATTTTGAATGTCGATATCACTTCGTTCATCCAGAGTGGCATTGAATTATTCATGTTCAGTATACAGCCACTCACCAGCCACACGAAACAACTCCGTTAAAATCGAGAATTGAACTAGCAACAGAAATGCACCCGCAGTTTGTGCTTTGAAAAGTAAAAATTCACGTGGGAAAACATCGTCAATGAAATCCAAAATCGAGAATTGAACTGGCCTCAGTGGTACGCCTGCAGACAATAAGGTTTGCGCTTGGAGAGAAACACAGAAAGCCCATGTCAAGATTGGATTCAGATCCTCCCGTTTTCTACCCAATTTGAACTGTAAAACATTTAGGGTGTAAATGAGGTTCAGTTGCGTTATTAGACATTTAAAAGTTTGCTTTGCACACAATATTTTGTCTCTACCTCTGCAGTTTGGTTGCTTTAATTATTATATATTTGATCTATTTTAATTCTCTCCCCAGCCGGGTGTTCGATCGCTTGCCTTACGTGCTGTTCGCGACATGGTTCGTCTTCATCCCCAGTGCTTCATTCATGTCAGCCACAACACAATTGCCAAGGTCCTGGAGGCACATAACGATAGTCAGAAAGAGGTATGTAGTTATGTTAGAACGGATATGCAGCGTTTCATTTAATGTTTTGTTTGAAACATATCTTCAGTTTTATAGCACGTTATATACCATGTATTTCCTATCAACGTCAATGAGATAAACTCGAACCTTTTTAAGGCGGTTGTTACAAAACATAAAAAAGGTTAAAGTTTTTCTACACAATTTTAGTTATTATTGGCCTACGATGGTCGCCAGGGCTTCTCGGTTGGTTCATTTGATGAGATCTTTGCTTTCTAGTCACCAGGTCTCCAGTTCGATCCCAGGCTCTGCCGAGATTTGAGTTTTTGTGCGACTTTCTTTTCCGATAAACCTTACTCAGCTTCCCATCCTTCTGGGAGTTAACCTGCGATGGATTAGCGTCCCGTCCAGGAGTAGTCAAAAAGATGATAGTCCGCTTAACACTATAGAAATAGGAGATGATCATTGACTCAATGAGCCAGTAGGCTCAAAAAGGAATTTAGCTTTTTCCAGCTTAGCTGCATCGAGTCTAGTTTGTAGATCCTTCTGACGTCCTGAATCGTACTTTGAAGATTGTTAGGTTAGCCGAAGAAGCTGCCATGACAATTGCCAGATTACTTCCGCCGGACGTGTGCTTACGGGTACTGGGTCCACTTCTACGAGACGCCGAGTTTCCTGTCAACCTAGCGGCAATCAAGATGATAACAAAGGTAATGGTTTAACTGAACTTTAACAATGCGTCATTTCGATTGTTTCGTGTCCACTTGTGTTGCAGTTTTGAGATTGTATATCAGTGTAACCATTTCCTTGGCTTTTTCTTACATTGTGGAGATATTAAAGGTTTTCTCAAAGTTGTTGATCTGTGAAAAAAAAAACAGTTTTAACTGATAAACTACATTTTTGTTACGTAATCTTGAGGCGTGTCTAAATTATGATATCAAGCTCCACAACGTAGTTATACAAAGTAATACTTTCTTTTTGCATCAGGTCATTGAAGGCGTTAACAGTGACACAGTAGCGGAGAATCTATCAGAACTAATACCTGGGTTGGTCAGGGTGAGTCAGTTGAGCTGTTTTCATATCAGGCATTACACGGATTCTACAAAGTATGATACTTAGTTTCTACCGGGTTTTACAAAGGAAGAAAATGAACTGCTTTTCAGTTTCAGGAGTGTACATAGTGAAGGTTTTTGGAGCCGAAGTTTTTTAATTGAACTAATCTTATTGTTAGTCGACGTTTGTTACATCGATTAACTATTGATTATTAGTATAAACCTACTAGTGGACTAATGCAAATCCTGCATTTTGATTGGCTACGCTACTAGTGGTCCAATAGTAATAGTCATCGAGTAGAGAAAAGATGGCGGATCAACATACTAATAAGCCCCGTTTTACTATAGAATCAGAGGTTTTCATCAATAATTTAATTTGTACATCCTTTTTTGATCGATTAGTGGGTTTATATACTAAAACAATTAGACCTCTCGGCCTCATTGACTACGAGTTTGAATAGCTTATTCGGCCTACGGCCTCACGAGCTATTGACTCGTAGTCCATTCGTCCTTGAGGTCTAATTGTTAAGTGGCCTAGTTGCGGTTGAAAATTTTTACACAGCACACGCTCATCAAGATCTGAACATTATTTTACCAATCAATCCGTGCTTAACGTTCAAAGCAAGACCTTTTCGTGTGTTTGCGTTAAAATGTGCAATGGGATACCAATTAGTTTCAAAAACTTATCCGAAAACTCTTTTAATAAATTGTTAGGATAAAACTAATTAAAATTAGAGAAATTGAAAACTGCAATGCCGAGATAGATTCTATAAATAGAGGTAGGCAAAGCGTAGAAAGTGCGGGCGGGAAACTAAGGAAGTATTATTATTGTAGAAAGTCATACAGCACCCTTTGTTGAATATCTTAAGTTTTTAAAACAATATTTTTTATAACACAATGTTATTCAAGGACAACTTTCAACGCTTGACGAATATTTTTAGTGCTAACCGCAAGCCCCCAAAATAATTGATTTTGATACTG